>JAVQJF010076040.1:0-68659 GCA_036023855.1 Gadopsis marmoratus
CCGTGTGGTCTGATCCAACAGAAGAGCTTCTGTAGCTCAAACTGCTGAAAAAGTGAATGCTGGTTCTGATAGAAAGGTGTCAGAACAAACAGAGCATCACAGTTTGATTATGGGCTGTGTAGCTGCAGACCGGTCAGGGAGCCCATGTTGCCATCATGTTATGGCTGATCGGTGGATATTTTAAAGAGATGACTTATTTAGCATAATGGTCTATACTTAAATAAATGAGCAAACACTTCCTTTGGGTATTGGGTAACGTTGCACCGTGATTATGAATCAAAAGTGGCATCTTTAAAGGGCATGTTCAAAGATTAATAGCCTTTTGGAGGAACCAAATTTCATGGACTAACTTGGATATAGTAGTATTACATGAAGCACCTACTGTATGTTTCTAACTAAAAGGTGGAGATTTGAACTAGAGTGAAAAGATCACTGTATTCTACCCATCCGGTTTAAATGGTACTGTGCTGCCATCCTGTGGGGAATTGGCTAACATACAGGTTGTTACTGTTAGCTGGACATGAATTTCTTACTGGCTCAGCCACAGTGCTGACGTGGTTAACAGCAGGTCCCTTTTAAGCAAGTTATTTATTTCTTATTTTCTATTAAATGAATCTCTTTAAATGAAGTATAAGGCTGTCATTTATATCAAACTTTCTGTTCCACACTTCTGAGTCCAATGCTAATAAACTGGTCTTTTCAATTAAAAAGACATTAAGTAGGAACATCACAGGTGTATATCATAAAACAAATGGCTGAATTCCATTTAGCTGCTTCAGTTTCAGGGTCCTGGTACTGTGCATGCTTGCTCACTGGCACACTTATGGCATTCTATTGTGTTTAGCACTTGGTGCATTTAATCTTTGTTGTAAAGCACTTTGAACTGCATTTCTTGTACGAAAGGTGCTATATAAATAAAGTTTACTATTATTATTACTTGGAACAGAGCCATAGTTAAAATTACCTGTGCTTTTCCTACTGCCACAAGTCAAAAATGTCAAGGCCAATACCTTTCAGTTGGTGGGCTCACAGGTTATAGAACACTGTACATACTGTGTTTTGGATCTTCACCTTCATGCCATAGTTGGGAGAGTTGTGCACCCCGATTCTTGCCCTTTACAAAATGTCTACCTGAAATATATTCCACATAAATGTACAGACTGTAGAGAAAATGTCTCACGCAGGCAGTTAATATTAACGTGGTACATTCTGGAGGTCAGAGGAAAAAAACCAACTGACAACAATTCACAGTGAATAGTCACTTAATTCTACTTTACAAAGCAAAAGCCAAAAGATGTCATCCTGTGTGGCCTGTGACACTGTCAAGTAAGTGTGCTTATGTGGTCGAACCAGTAATACATAACTGACAGAGCTGAATATAAAGACTAATGGAGTGGATAAGGGTCAGCTTGTTATTCATTATTTCAACAGTTCTTAATTAGGAAATGTAAAACCATCGCTGGGGGCCCTGTCAGCACATTATTCATTGTCAATGGAGCATAATGAAGAATCTGTTGCATTACTTTGTAAATTACCTTTGACTTCCCTGATGATATTGACAGAACTGTTAACTGACGACATCTAAGAAAAGCATGTGAATTATTGTGAAACTTTAGTGGATGAAATAAATAAATAAATAGGCAAAAAAAAAGCACTTTGTTACTTAAGTAACGCACTTCATTAGATGCCACCTGGCAACACTACAGTAGTAACCTCAGACGCAGGCTATCACAGACCTCTGCTGAGCCAGTTGTTGCTACATTTCTGATACAGACAGAGCTTTACTTCTCACAGAGCAAGTCAACAGTACTCTAAAATCAGACTTCGACCTCAGAGTGATCCAGGACATTGTTTCATGGCAAATCAGATCTGGTCCACAGCAGTAAATCAGATTGTCCAGACTTACATAAATCAGCCAAGCAATGAAAATGAATGAGAAACAATTGACCCCTATTGTAGCAAAGCTTTACTGAGTCATGATCAGGTATTCCAGAAAAAAATAAAAGTTCATATAAAATTGCATTTGAGACGTCAGAATCTCTGTGGTGTTTTTCCAGTGAGTTTGATCAGTAATACATTTCCTACTTCTTTTGTAATTAGAGAAACATTTCAATGCAGAAATCTTCTGTGTGTAGTGACAATACTGCCAGTACAAGTTTCCAAAAAAGAAAATATATATATATAAATCTACTTCATATCTACAGCCAGCTGATGCCATTATACTGACAATACATTATAACTGTACGCTACAACACGTTTGGACAAGTTGTAATATTTGAACAATTACACTGAGCAGTAGCATAAATAACTGTTGCTGCTAAGAAGACATTGTAAAACAGTCAGATTCCCTTGTTTCAAGACAAGACAATGAAATCAACATCATAATGAAAAAACTAAAAACGGACATAATTTGAATGAGGGTCCAGGCTTGTGATGTATGGGGAGATGAGACTAAAAAATAAAAATTGCAAGTCTATCTTTTAAGTGTCAATGTGATATACTTCATTAACAGACCATGTAGAATTAGGCCTCAAATTCACAGGTACAAAATCAGCTTTTAAAGTATCTCCAGCATTCTCTGATGAGACTATTTGAATACATTCATTTCCATAAGGCAGGGCAGTAGCTACAACAGGAGCCATGTTCTATAACAGGGTCAAGTGAATGAAATCTTGGTTTCAAGTGAAAACAGAGTATGTGATCACATTTTAGACAAAAAGTTCAAACTTCATATTATTGTAGATATGTACATAGAGGGACCAAAACAAGACACAACTAACTTTCAGTAGTGAAACCCCTCACGATACAGGTACCAAAATGTGTGAATCCCAACAACTGCAGTGTTCAAATTAAAACCTAAAAAAAAAAAAACCAATAGTACAAGCAGGGTAATAAAAACATTTCAAAGTTGAAAAATATCCTTTCAAGTTCCAGTGTTACAAAGATAATCCAGTGAAGTTTTCATGTCCAGTGGCTGTCAGCAGACAAAGTTTCACATGTAGTTTTGACTGGGTTCACAAAACTGGGTTCGTAGTGTGCTACGACGACAGTGCAGTATCATATCCACATGTTTCATCGAGTTAAGAGTCCAGGTGTTTTAGCTCTCAGAATCAACATTTTAAGTCACTGCCTTTCACTTTTCAGTCTTTTATCCAGTGTGTTATAGCAGCTCTACATGCTGTGATCTGTGAGTGGACAGAAAAGCTCATAGTAGCAGGGATCTAGTGGTTTGAATTACCAATGATAAAACAGCACGACTCAAAAGGGGAGGAAAGCAGCACTAACAGAGACAACCTCCCCTTTAAGTCAAAAGCCAGTGGTGGATGCTTTTATGCAACGCACCTTACAGTGTCGTGAGATTGTAGTGCGTCAACCGAGGTTTGGTTTACTGGATGGATTAAGCAAATGACAAGTCACCGACAGTGAACTCAAACAGGAGATTCACAAGTCAGGTGTTCTTAAGATAATTAAGTAATACTGTCGTTAGTAGTTAATATTGGAGCTAAAATGTTTGTTTTCGGTGTTTTACAAAAACTAGGCTTATCATTAAAAACTTCATCCACATTCCCATTGTCATCCTGTGTGCCAAGTTCAATGTGTTCAGCCTGTTTGTCAGCGTGGGTGCAATTAGAATTGTGTTTGTGGTGCCCTGTACAGTGGAGCCTCTTCCCTGGCTCCACTCTCCTCTTAGCCCTCAGTGTTCAGCACACCTGGCCCAGCTTGCTTGCTTGCGTGTGGATGGGTGAGGTTGTGGCGGCTGGTCCATGTCCCTCCATCAGAGCTCAGTGGTCAGGAGACCTCTGGGTTTGGCTCCATCCTCCGAGGCTGGCTGCTGACTCACAGTGCTGCAGGAGTGGAAGGACGGCACCATGACTGTATCAGTGCTGGTAAAAGCATTAAGCATTCACTTTGATGTTGACTGAACGGTTCTGAGCACATGGCGGCTGAATTATACGGCTTTAAAAAGACTGAAATCCATTGGTGCAGAGATAAAACATCCATCACATGGTGTTTAAGATACATAGCTGACTTCGACTTACGCATGTTGTCAGTTGTAACTGAGTGAGTCACAGTGCAATACTGATTATTTTGCTCTGTGTGCATGAGGAATTACGTAAAACGTTTGTTCTTTTATCAACCAATTTACAATAAGAACAGGCTTAATCAGTTACTTTGTGACTTTTGCTGTGCTAATCAAAAACTCTGTAGTGACTAGCAGTGTTTAGGATTTCTCAAAGTAGCAAGACTAAGCAAAGATTCCAAGTGATCCAGCCCACAAACTCTTTTTCATTGGCATTTCAGCCACAGGAGGTATTTTCCTGCTTGGTCAGCAGGGGTCAGCATACTGCCGAGCTTGCATTAAAAACAACTCTTTAGGTGCTTTAGGTTCAAATCTCAAGACTTTTACCTGGTGGAGTTGGTGTTACGTGTGTGAGCGAGGTGGGGGAGGGCTGGGGTAAGAGCTGCTCCCCCATCTGCAGGGAGAAGAGGGTTGACCTTAGCAGGGGGCTCAAGGTCGAGCAGGCCGTTAGTAAAGACGCCAGGAGGCTGCATTAGAAGGGGACGAGGGAGAAGGAAGGTATTCAGTCTCTGCATAGCCTCTACATCAGCCTAAGTGAACAGCAACTACGCAAGTGCATATGGGAAAAACATAGTGAGCCTTGCAACAGCTGTTTCAGGACAATGGACACAAATTGAAATAATGAAATGGACATTAAAACCTTCTAAAACATTTCAGAAGAACATGTGGGGGAAAAAACAGGCCACCAAAGCCAGCGAGACAGGTGAACAAGAGAAACGTCACACAGGTGAATACTAATGACTCACAGCAGCCGTAGGAATGATCCAGCGAGGTGTGATGAGAGGTTTGGGCTGCTGCACTGGTGGTAGCTGCAAGACAAGACAAGACTCTATTGGACGTACTAATGTATAAAAGGTGCATTTTCCGAAAAAGAAAAAGAAAAAAGTGAGATTACATAAAGGCACCATGTTACGTCTCATTTTCAGTTCCTCTCACATCTCTCATTATCTGAGAATCAATCAATATATTTATAATTGTTGTGAATGTTTATCATCACTAACATTAAATTGAAATCTTCTTGTTAATAGAAATGCCTGTTCACTAAAAAGCTGATAGTGTTGGAACCATGTTCACACTAACGTTTCTGAATGAGGGTTAATAAGTGATGTATTGCTCCAGCTGTTGTGGTTGGACTGAGTTTGTCTTGAGTCAAAGGTCGTGGCCGACATTTCCTTCCTAGTGTTCTTGAGCAAGCCAATAAGGCCTGTCCCTTTTGCAAAGGTGCTTACAGAAATATGTGTTTTTCGGGAATCGATTACATTTCTACTATAGTTCCAGAATAAACAGAGACTTACTACAGGAGTTGGATCAGTGAAATCGATCAGGTTGTCAGACGGTGGGGCGGTGGTTTGTACATCAACTTCCTCTGCTTTCACCTGCAGAATGACAAACATTATTTGCCACAACATACAAATAAAGAAACCAAATCTAAAATAAGTCACTCAACTGTTAATGGGCATGTTACCTTGGGTGCCATGCCTTCGCCAGCAGATTCAAAGGGAATCTTGGGAACACAGAGGTTTAAATCTTCGGCTAGCCTCTCGGCACTGAAGAATGGAACGAGAGAAAAAATGAGGCAAAACCCCCCCGAGAATGTCAGATTTCTGTTCCTCCCGAAAGGAAAAGTTCTCACAAAAGCATCAACAGAAATTGATTTTAAGTTCAACATCCATGACACAGTGGTTTTAAAAAACCAAACATATTTCTTTGGTACATTTATGATGCATTTTTCTAGTTCATTGGTTCTATTTGTGGGAACGCAGGCCTTTTAGAAGTGTCTAAGATAAAATGATACAGCGAGGACACACGAACTGTGCCATTAAGGTTGATGCCACTGACGGAAAAGCAAGTGTGCACTGTAATCCGAGTGCACCCTGGTTTTTACCCACTAAACTCCATCTTTATATCCTTACTGTGAACTACTTTTATGTATTTCTTCGTAAGAGCTGAATAGTAAAATCCCGTTCATTCCTCCTACTCTCGGATCCTAACAGCTAATGTAGGTTAAGAGAATGTGACCATTACATAAGGTGTGTAAGTACAGTGAACTGTACTACTTACTGCACTCTAATCTGGGCAGTATAGTATTTAATCAATGACAAAACTTAATCTGAAGGATTTCTTGAAGATGCATTGTTTTATAAAAATGCAGGTGATATCCCCCCCAATGATTTTTAAATGTATCATTTGACTTAAAGTTAGACAAAAGAGGAAAACAAATGTGTGCGTCTGTGTCCTCTCAGAAGGAGTAGGAATGTGCAGATAAGATTCCCTCCTCTGCTAATCTGTTCTCCCACTTTCTCTCTCACTCTTCTTATTGATTCTCAGCTACAGTGGTAATACAGAATTTACCTGGAAGACAAATTACAGTGTGTATACACAAAGTAAAAACTACACACATTGCATTTTAAGAACATACAGACACACAGACTGACCTGGCCCCTGCTGATGAGACCGGTGAGGCTGGCTTGAGCAGGTCCCATGAGTCTTGGATGTCGGGGCGACTGCTAATGGACAGAGACGAGTTACTGCCCATTCGTCCGGTACGCACCTTCAGCCTGGAAACACAAGATGGAATCTAGTAAGGGAGTAAAATCTCCTCACAACAATTCAACATGAACCAAGATTTGAATGTGGGTACAGGGAAGGAAGATGGGAAATTTAATAAGAACAGGAAATATATTACATATAGTGACAAACAGCATTTACCAATTCTAATGTGCCTCATTTTCCCCTTATCATGAGCCACTGACTGCCTCTGATACAAGACACAGGGAATGGCTTGTCAGTCTGTGGAGCCTTGCTTGTGAAAATGAGCTGGAAGTGATGTAATGCTGTGAGCTATGCTAATAATCCTCATGAATATTCAGATCATTAATCAGCTCTAGCAGCAGCAAGTGCTGCGATTGGCTGAGACAATGTGTTGACAGTTGGCATGACTCAGAAAAAGGGAGGAGGAGGCGGCAAAATACCCAATTTCAAGACAATGGAGCACGAGTCACAATAGTTATTCTCCTGTTCATGGGTGCTCTGTACTGACAGTTTAAAAATGCAGTATGAGGCTCGAAACCCCCCAAAAAACTATAAATATTTAGCATAGTTGAATAAAGTCTGGGAACCTTAGCAGAAACATTTTCAAAATGTCAATGTTTAATTCAATATATCATTTTTAAATGTTATTATTGATCATAATTCTGTATCTTTAGAATGCATCTTTAAAATTAGTTATTCAGTGTGTGCTCATACCTGGCAGAAGCCTCCTGCAAGTTACAGTTTTTATCTCCAGCCATTATGACATGTTCCTCCAGAGATCCCTGCACAGAACGGAGAGAGAGAGACATACATACATGGGTATATAGACGGAGGGACGGACAGAAGGGTGGGGGGCTTCTACAGCCATGCATCTCCATCTCACTTATAGCAGAATACCATCACACCTATGACATTAACATGACTGTTTTTTACATTACTAACATACTGTAGCTGTGACGATTTAATTCTGCTGAGACACAGACGCTAAAGCCCACACTGTTAGGGAAAACTAACGGATGTCACATCCTAGTGGTGGAAAGGCTTGAAGTCAGAGAGCCTAGGCCCTGGCAGAATGTAATACAATTTACTATACATGAAAAAATTAAGCCAATTAAGGTGGGAGTACATCTTTAAAAGTATTTCACCCTTCCACCACAAAATAGTGTTCAACTTAACAAAAGATTAATGACTGGAAAAAAAAAAGCATGGATACATTTGCTTATAAACAGCATACCCCAAAAATATATATTTAAAAACCGATTTATGACGCATGTTCATGGGGCGTTTATCCTTTTACACCTTTCAGAGTATGATCACTAAACAACACAACACTTCACTGAATCTCAACGGCTAGGGCCTCGCAATTTAAGGAAGCTTAATTACTATATGAAGACTAATGTAGTGTAATTCTATCATCTAATGCATGTCTCCTCTTGCTTCTCTCCCTTTCGGTCCAGTTTTGTGGGGTCTGTTCCTCACCTTGAGAGCAGCAGCCTCAACTTGCGCTTTCAGGATGTTGCTCTTCAGATCCTCTGGGCTGCGCAATGGAGTGACAACTGGACTGCTGCCGGTGCTGCTCAGACCACACTTCTCTGTGAGCTTCACCACATCCTCCTGTTGGAGCAGGGTCGGATGGGACACACACACATCCCATACAGAAGAAAAGAGAAAATATGGTTATTACTTCTGCTGGTTTTTCTACCCCTAATGTAGTTTCTCTGTGCTGGGGCTCAGACCAAATACCACATGTTACTAGTCTATATCTAGAAGGAAACTAAAGAAGAAAATGAACAGAAACACTATATGAACAAACACCAACCTGGTTGTTCATGGCCATATTAACGTTGACGTTATTTCTTGCAGTAGCAGGAAGCGGACTGCTTTCCATCGCCAGCTGCTTCAAACGAGATGCTGCTTCTGGAGGACACAGCGTTGAAAAAAAAAGAAAAAAACAAGCTGCAGCTGCATTATGATCTTCAGCGCATGCACAATAAAACATACATATTTAACATTATAATTGAATGAAATTATAAGCGATGTTTAGCGTACTTCTGTAGCAGTTCTCTTTTGTTTACTTATTAACATCACAAACCAAACAGTCAGCTCTGGGGGTTGACGGACAGAGGCAGTGTAAACATAAGATGTCACTCTGAATTCACTTTGTGGTATGTTTGCTAAGTTGTCTGTAGCGATCACCAGTGAGGGTGAGCGGATCTTCCCCGGTGGCACTGGGGGTAGCATAGGTACTGCTTGGTCCAGCCTCGTCTGTAGCGGTCACCGTGGGAACGACAGGAGCACCGAGGACATCATCAATGCACGTCTCCATCAGGTCAGCAACCACGGGCATACTAGAGGCAGAAAAAAAAAACAGGAGAAGAGGAAGATATGACTAAGCAGCAGATCAAGACTGGGGTTTAAAAATAATTAAAGTATAAATATGATGTCAACATGGAGTTAATGCAAGTGTTTAACCAAAATGACAAAAAAATTAATTCTGGATTATACAGCTGTACAGCTTACCTGCAGCATCCATAAGATATGAATGGACTCTGCAAAGATGGCAAAACTGGCCCGTGGTGACATATTAGAAGACATTTTAGAATAACTTCCCATAAGCAAGCAACAAAATTGGAATAAAACAAAACAAATAAAATAATAATGAGAATGTCAACTGTATTTGTAAAAAAATTAAAGAAAGACAAAAAAGAAATATCTCATTGACAAAGCCTACGTTAACAGGTGCTCCAGTAGGTTCAGTAAATTTAGTCGGACATATTCAGAATTTAAAAACAAAACAAAAAGTATGTCATGAGGAACGCAAGAAAGTACAAGGATAGATATTTACTTTCTACCAGAAAGACATGAGCGCTGTGTGTCAAAAAACAGAAAGGGAGCCCTAAAAATAAATAACATTGCCCAAAAGGTCTTCTCAAGCGGTAAAGAAGCACGACTCAGTGTATGGAAATAAGTCTTCAAAGCAAGCAATAACTTACGCGGGGAACAATGTGGTGCAATATCCTCAGAAAAGTGACCTGAAGCTAAACACTTGATACATGGATTTTGGTAGAAGCTTCTCCAGCTGCCTAGTAATTACCTCATATCTCTGTAGCCTCAAGACACAGTGAAACATGAGAATATATATCTCAAGTACCACACACAAAAAGATGTGAAGAAAGGTACAATGCTTTGCCCGAGGACGCACAAATCAAACGTATATCAACACTACACATGTTAAGTAATGCATGAAGACGACAGTGAAGAAGTATCCAACCTTCTCATCAGCAACAAACAAACAAAGGACACACACAGATCCACATACCAAGAACGGACGGTCTCTTGATAGCCAAACACTAAATAGCCATTAAGTATTCCATCGTGTCATCTTGAGCTTGTGCAATTGGAGAGCAAAAGGAGAACTTCTGTTTTTCTTTACATAAGGACTGAATGTATTAACACTGCAAACTTGAGAGATTTCATTGGGAGATCTCCAGTGACAAACTTTCAACTATCTAACTAAGATTTACCGTATTAAAATAGCAGCCAATATCTCGTCATGTTCAATCCTAGAGTAACCTGGCTGGTGTATAGAATCCCTTTTGTTAATGTGCTTCATAGTCAACGGCAAATATTTACCAACCCACTAGCTTGTGGCTAGTGTTTTCAAATCTTATTCAGAGATTGTTCAACAGCTATGGTACAACTTGAATGATGGAAAAAGAAGGTACAAGAGCCAGATAATCAGTGTGTATAAAACAGTGCATCTAGTGTAGGGTGATAAAAGTGATCAAAGGCACAAAGGATGCTACATAAAGCTACATTCTCTTCTGTATCAAGAGTGATCCCGTCTTTATTCTCTGAAATGATTTTCAACATACGTTTTGAGAGATATACATCCTTTGGTCACAGTTATGTCGTAAACATTTTACTAAGCAATAATAGTCAGAAATCATCTTCATCTTGCTGTGCAAGAAACAGTTGGACAGCGGTGTGCTTGAGGTGCAGGTAAGCATTCGGTGAATATCAACTTCTACACACTGCTCTTTATACATCGGCCAAACCCACCATTACCTTGACGTTTCATTATAGCCCTTCCTACATGTGCCTCCACCACTACAGCTGTGTTCACAAAACAAACAGCGTGCACCAAAAACAAATCATTTCCATTCTATTTTGCACATTTTAATGGAAATGCTTGTTTGATTTCTTGCAAGAATTTAGATGAGAAGGTCCAGGATATGTTTAGGCTACCTTAACACTGAAAGCAGGGACAAACCGCTAACTTCCAACAAAAAGACAAAACTGCATCTTTTTCTAAAATGTGTTCGACACACAAGTGGCAATGTGCAAATATAACGGAGTTGGAATTTTTTGGAACGCACCTCTAACAGATCAAACATAACTCTTTCATCTGCTTCTATTTCTTTGCGCTAAGCTAGGCTAACAACTTGACAAATATCTAGAGATGAGAAATATTTTGACCTTTAAAAACAGAGCAGCAGATCCATGAAAGGTGCATGACAGATTCAATACAAAATAAAGAAAATCATATTTTCTTATATTAAAATAATTTCATGGAATTCAAATTATACAGCAACAGTGTTTGAAATATTATAAAAAAACATAAAACTATTTTTTTCAGAAAAGAACAATGGGAGCAGTAGAAGACTTCCCTCCAGGAACTGTATGACTTATTGTTTCCTTGCAGAATCGAGAGCGGAGCTGAATTCCTAAGCCTCACATTGATACCATCTCTTACACCTGCCTGCCACAGTTTCACCATGAGGTTAAGAGTGAAGGACAGAGGAAGGAAAGGGAAGAGGAGTGACCAAATGAGAGAGACAAAAAAAGGGAAAGGAGCAAGAGGAGGATAACTGTTCAGAATTTCCACTGAAGCAAGGGTCAAGGAAGAGTGGAAGAAAATGCAGGGATTGAGTGAAACAATGAGAAGAAAAAAGGTCAGTATCAAAAAGTGATGTCGGCAGGATGGCAAGCTTTCCGTGAGGGCTGTTACTAGACTGAATGTGTGATACTTTGATAGGTTTCTGTTGAGGAAGGTTTCACTTAAGACACGTCTCCATTCACACCAAATGTGTCCTTCCGTGTGGTACAGTCACTATCACATGTAGCAGAGGTTTTTCACGGGCGAGTCACTGCTCAGTGTTCTGTCCAATTCATGTCAGTGCAGAGCGCGAGGTCGTTGTCAGTGGCTCAGATCTGCTCGACTCCTTGTGGGGAGCTTTGATGAGACATGAGCAGGAAAGATGGAGGGAAGAGGAGACCTGAGGAGAATGGGGTGGAGGAAAAAGAGAAGGGGATAAACAGAAGGGGGATGTGAAGAGATGGGGAGTGAGTGAGAGTGTAGGCAAACCAAAAAGCCAGACTGAAGGGGGAGAGGATGAAAACAGAAAGGAGTGAGGGCGATTGTACGCAAATCAATGGGGAGAGAAAGATAACAGCGAGAAACAGCCGGTTTAATGCAAAACAGGGAAAGGGGAGGAGCAGACGGCGGCAGACGAGAATCTGAAGCAGCTGATAACACAAGTCTAAAAGAGAAAGAGCTTAATTATTTGAAGTGGAATTCAATGCATATGGCTCAATATGCAGGCTAACGTAGTCTGTCCTAGCATGTACGGGAAACAGAAGGATTTGTTTGTGCTATTTTGTCACATTTAAACTATGAATAAATAAGACCTGGCATATTAGTGATACAGCAAGGTCTCTTTCAAAGCATCCTCCTCGTGTCAAACAATAACTCCCCTCGGTGTTGCATCTTGTGCTGATAAAATACAAAAAGGACTTGTAGTGGTTCTGTCAGTATTGCAAAGCACAGTTTTCATCATTGGATACGTTTCTGAAGACAAGATTAGAGAGCACTTAACCTTGCTTAAAACCGACACTAACTGGGAACTAAAATTATCAAGCCCTTGCTGTACAGCACAAAATTGACATGTTTTCAGGGATATTGCGAACAAAAACTTTAATAATCTCTAAAGAATTTACCGTTTATGAGGAGGATACAGCATAATTTGTGTGATAGGTTATCACTCTGTCTACATACTGGCCCTATCCACGGGCACGTCGGTGCAACCTGTTTTGTGGTATTAAACGAAACAAATTTGAAGAGCTTTGTTCCCCAGAAGCCAGAGTAGTCTGGTCAGGAGTACAAACTGTACGCTGGAAAAAAGCATAAAGGCAAGTTTTCTTATGGTCTCGCCACTAAAAACCTGAAGGTCTTTAGTATCTCTATGCATAATGACTGTAAGCTGATTAGCAAACAAACCAGTTTAATATCTTGTGGAGCATTTTCCAATTTTGAAGATAAAAAGGATTTATAGAGGAGCAGGTGGTTTGCAGGACGCACAGCATGGCATGACTGAAAGTAAAGCCACCTACACACTAGAATGCACCAAAACCGTGAACAGATCCCAAAGCTGAAATCAAATCACATCCCCGATTCATGATGCCAGAAACAAGATCCCCGCACCCAAAATCATCACATAATTCCCTGCACCGATTAGGTTGGCATTTCATGCTGATCAAAAGTGGAGGGACAACAAATCACAGGAGACAATGCCATGTCAAGAAAGCCCTTTTCCCAAAGCCAAAAAATAAAAATCATAAAGCCCACCACTGCACAGCAACTGATTGGTTAGAGCCAGAGCAATGGCGAGGTTCAGTGTTTGTACCTACCTGGCCTGCCTCCAGACAAGACCAATCTGTCCTCAGTACATGTTAATACTGGAACACACAGGGGAACATTGCAGGTTTATAATAGAGGAAGGTGCATAGCATACACATGTAATGTGTATATGTAAATGTGATTGCTCACACACACACAAATTCTAGACAAAAAACAAATACATTTAAAAAAAAATAAAACACTGCTCATAGGCCACAATTCTGAGAAATGAGGCAAAAAATACAGCACAGAGGAAACAATGAGTTTTGACACAGAAAATTGCAAAAAGCAATAAAAAGATAATATGCTGGTATTGAGAAAGAGACTGCTGAGTTAGTACGAGCACAGTTTTCGTTGATTCACTGCCGACTGCCCGTCTCCGTCAGCTATCCACTTTCAGTCTGCTGCTTGTCTAACTGCAATCCATCTTCCTCCAGTTCGAATCTGCCACTTGCCTGAATGTTGTACTGTGCTTTGTTGGTATGTGCTGCACTCTACTAAGACACAACAAGTAACTCCATCCTTCAAGCCATCATGTTTCTGAGTACACCTCCCCGTACACAGTACACGTAAATTACCTGCATCAGAGCAGCCAAGTTAGAAGGGATATATGGGCACCCAGAGAAAATGCACACAAAAAATAAAAAAAACTCTAGCTCTCTGCCTTCATCCCTCCTTCTTTCCTGCCTTCCCTGGTCACAGCAAGACAGGGTCAGTGGATAAGCTACGTTAAACCACTCTCCAAAAAAAAAAAAATTTTTTAAAAAAATACACACCTAGCTATCCACCCACATCTTTCAGCAGCCGAAAGAGATTAGTCGGCACGCCCAACCTTTCCTAACCTGGTCTTGTTCCCCTCATTATCAGTGAGCACTGAGCAGCTTCCACTGACAAATTAAAAGATTAATTTAATTTACAAATATCCATCCATTTCCTAAAGTGCGTATCCTTTCCATGGCTGTAAGGACCTGGAGTGCATATACAACAAATACTGTTAAATTTTATATATTTTTTAAAAAGAAAAGCGGGGGGACGTTCAAAATAACTATGAACAAAGCAGAAAACTCTAATTATCCAGGTACCAACCTCCTCTTTTCACCTCCAGGACTCCTGGGTAGAGCCTCGATTTCCACTGGTCCACAGGCAGAAGCAGCTGCCGGGCTGACAACAGGCACAGCTGACCGGGCTCCTCTACTGAAAGGAGCCTGAGGTGGGAAAGAGAGAAATATTCAATTCAGTTTTATATAGCACCATATCATAACAAACATATCTCATAGCACTTGTTAATATAGAGCAGGTCTCGACCAACTCTATATAGTATATGTTAAATATGTTAAGAGAGTACGGATGGTAGAGGTACAGAGGTGGGAACAAAGAAGGAAATGGAAAAAATACACAGCTGAACTCACTTAACTTTTCATTGTAAAAGTTTTGTCAAAGCACTGAAATATTCTACACTGTTTTACGTAAGCAAACTGTATCTACTCATATAAATTAACTATTTGTTTTCTTTGCGAAAACACCTAGAATTGTTGCACTGCTTAGGTTTCCCTGTACAGAGGAGGAGGAAGGATAAAAAACACAGCCGTGTTGCTCCTCACCTTGTTGTCTTTGCTGGAGCTGACTCCATTGCCCGAGGAAAGAACCCTGGGCAAAGACAGAACTTGAGGTTTTATTAAAAAGAACAAATAAACACCTGAGAGAATTGTTAATACTGTACATGGGTTTATACTGAAATTAACTGAACTGGTTTTCAGTGTGGTCTGAACACTTTAGAAACAAACCAGGGACTCTTGCACAACAACAGAGCACATTGGCTCATGTAAATTTGGGTGAGCAGCCACTATGGGTGGCAATTTACACAGAGCAGTGTGTAGTTGGTTTCTAGCCTTCAGGAACCACAGTTTGGGGCACTGCAAATGTATAATTTAGCTAAATTTATGGCAATTCTTTCTCCATTATGCTCTTTTTATTTTAAGTCTACCAGGTTATCCATGAGCCAATTTGCAAATCCCCATACTTATTTATACGCCAATGCTACATCCTTTCGACACAGCTTTGAGTAGGTCTGTCCAATCAGGTGTGATGAAAAGTCACAGCCTTTATCATCACAATGCTTTGAGTCATCTGGTCCTATGACAGCTTAAAACTACCACTGACATCATGTCTTTATCCCACACACATTTTCCTACAGCAACAGGATTATAGTGAAGGCTTATGGTGACACTGAATTAATCAGAGTGAGTGAGTGAGTGAGTGAGAACACTAAACAACTGTACTTGATCACGGTAGATACATTTACATGATATAGTATAATAAAAACATTTCCAGTGCATTAAGCCTTCCCATTGTTATTTATCACAAATGAGACGAGACAATGTAAACAGGATTACACCGCTGCTGCGCTAGATAAATAAAATGAGATAAAATTTCTACACAGATCAACTGATGTGGGTGTGATCACCCTAAAATTAAGGGTGTACAACAAGGAGAGGATAAAGTCTTGTTCAAACGTCAGTGTACTCACTCGTGCGGATTGAATGGTCCTGTAAAAACCCAAAGAACAGTGTTATATTCAGATAGATTCTACAATATAAACAAACACATGCTTCAAAGATCTGATGTGTACACGTACATCATTTAAAATATTGATAATGGTTATGTATATAGGCAGTAGTGTTGCCCTCACCTCTGTTATGCATGGTTCTTCTGGAGTAACGTCGACTGGGCCTTCTCTCAAAGGAGGCTGAGCGCCTTGCTTTGTTGGCCTTGGTTGTCTGATACTCCGTCTTTCCACTGCTCACACAGACAAACACTGATTTTACACTTGCAATAGTTCTTCTGTTTGTACCCAGACACTAATGGTAACTTGGACTACTGCAGGCCAAACCATTAAATACAAAATAACTTTTTTCTTGGATAAATCTCATCGACAAAAACAAAAAGCACAGCGATGACCCCTGCTGACCTCTGGACCCATCCAAGCGATAACCTATTACCAACAAACCCTGTAACCTCTGTGTTAAACCAACATTACTGCCCATGCTTATCCGACTGGGTAATGTTTAAATACACACAGAAGGGAACTAGCTGGCTACTGCAGTATGTTGACAGTGAGTGCCTGTCTTCTACCACTGAAAGTATCTGTGTGTACACATGTGGGTTTTTTTGTATGTACAGAGAACGATGCTGTACGTCAAACTAGCATCATCTGTTTGTATGTTCAAAAACACACATACAGAAACAAGCACGTGGCTCTCTAAATGTGTGGCACCCAACTCATCAGCAGTTTCCCCATCATCCCCCAAAGTGTTTCTTTTTTTAAGCATTTGATCCCCACACCAATTTCAACTGGATTTCTATACAAGAAAGAGTCCATTTACCATTTACCATTTCTCTTCCAGCTAGAAGTCACAGTAGCCCACAACACACTGGACACACTTTGACAGAGATCAACAGAAAGAGAATCTTTAATGTCGAAGTGAACCAACCCTTAGTTTCAGATACACATGAACCAGAATGGGTAGAATGGCTTGTCACAGCTTGCTTTTCACAATTAAATGTATTATGTAACTTGGGAAAGCAGTTGACACGAGTGATTTAGGTGTGTTATATTAAAAAGGGACTAAATGCTTGTACAATCATTTATGTTATGCTTTATATTTAATCGTAGATAAAACTAAGATTTGGGTTTTTTGTTGGGGAAAAAAAAATCCCGATTTCATGGGCATTTCATGCAGAGATTTTTTTATGAATCTAAAAATGCTACAGAACTTTCAGTCCTGTGTATTTGATACAAAAGTACATTACAGCCTGTTGTATAAAAACCCACTACGACTAGAAAAAGCATCATTGACCCTTTGAGCCGCCATTACATCCATCTGTTACCTGTATCTGAAGCGTGATCCCATGCGTATGAATCCCGAGCGTGCAGAGTTCTTCTGTACCGGCCCTCTAAGCCTAAAGAAAGCATGGTGTTCCACAGCACACTTCCAGAGGTGCTTACAGGCCTTGGGGTGGTCCATCCTGAAGACAAAGGTGTGCTCCTGTTCTTTGCCCTAGGGGAGGATTGGTGTAAGGGTAGATTTGGGTGATACAGAGGAGAGGAATGTCATGCATGGAACCTGCAACCATGGCACAGTGTTTGTACCACGTTTCCCCAGCCAGTTATACAAGATTAAATTCAACGCTTCAATTCAAGAGTAATTTGAAACTCCTAGCCAACATATTAACATAATGAATGGCCGCACTACAGTGTGATGGTGCTGCCTCATTAATCGGATCTCATTGTGGCCTAGATGAAAACCTGCCTGGCACCACAGGCAGTTACAAAACTTGCACTGGTGCCATTCCAGTGTCACAATCAGATTCCTTGCAGTTCTTTGCTTCCTTTCCCTCTTCTCATTGGTTTTCAGGTGTACTTCTTATTGTCGACATATGCACCAAAACACAAGTGTTAAATCTAGATCCTAACCAAAAAAGGACCCCTGACCATGTAACTCAAAACACCCCAAATGAAACTGACAAACCAAGATCCGTATTGCGTACCATGTTCAGAAAGCACTGACAGTTTGCTGATGCACAGCCTCTGATATATTCAAAGTCCATGTTAAATGCTTGCATCTGTGATCGAATGCAGTTCTGAGCCAGCCGGAAATACCCAATGCCCAGTTAACCTTAGCATTACAGGAGCTAAATGCATATTTCTGTGGCAGAGATGTATGTAAAAGAGAGAAAATTATGTATATAAAGCTCTTCAAGATCTCAACAACAAGCATGGCCACTTAAACTGACCCCGGACCTCTCATGCCATTTTAGGTCTAATCAAAATTCTGCACAGACTTGAGACCTGTAAACCACCACACCTGGTTCCAGTTGTGTCCCCTGGTTTTTAAAAGATAGGTCTTTTTGGGAAGACCCGATAGTAATGACAACAGCCATATTCAATATCCAAACAGAGAGACCGAAGTGCACACAAGCTCACATTCTTAGAGTCACATTCCAACTCGCCACCTGCTCTTAGAAATGTTATTTGACAATGAGAAGTGACTGTTTTACTTCCTCAATCCACTCTCACAGAGGACACGATTTACGCTCAAAAAATGAGCAGAAACCTCCAACACAACGACTCCTGGCAAGCTTCACGGCCATCCATCTCACTTTTGGTTTGACAAACAATGATGATCAAGTACAGAGTAAATTCCTATGGTGGGACAAGATTAGCATACAGAATGTAACTGTTCAGGATGTAGTTGGGAGGCGACTGTGTGTAGGAGAATGGTGCATACCAGAAATGCCAGATGGGACAGGCTTCTTTATTAACCACACTCACAGACCTTCAGGGTGGACATAAACAGACTCTCCTCCTCTCTCATATACACTAGCCTCTGGGTAGCACAATGCTAAGTCTTGTTTCATTATGATTTGGAACCAACCTGTTTTAAGGCTCAGGCACTAAAACAATGGTTTTAAAAGGGAATATTACTTGTTTGTACATTTTTCTTTGGAGATTTATTTAAAAAAAAAAAGGTGGCTTGCATTGTCTATGTGAGTTTGTAAATTAATTTGTCTTCCTCCTGGCAGCATTATAATCAGATTATGACATGTGGCAAAAATGTTGGCTCACTTCCTGTTTTTGATAGTTTTGAAGTATCCGCTATTTTGCACTTCCCTGTATATATCGAGTATCTGACTGTGTGCTCATGTTCACCTGTTCATCATCCTCCACTACCACAAGCGTCAGTTTGCTCTTCTTGAAATCCAGACAAGTTATCTTGGGCCTAGAAAAACAAAAACACACACAAACAAGGAATAATGAAAACTCAAAGGGTGATTCTATAAGGAATTTAAAGTTAATATTTCAGTAAATTAGGATATAACCAAACATACCAGAAGAAAAGCCCGATCTTGGTTTCTCCTTCAAATACCAGAACTCCAGTGGGTGTCAAACCCAGACTGTACTCATTGCCATCTCTTGCCTGCAGGGCAGTTATGGAAACAAAACCCAAGAGAGACAACATTATGATCCGTTCACATATTTATGTTCTTATGCACATTCCTTCCACTTCATTTCAGGGTATACGATACATGCCAGTGAGTGTGTGTCAGTTACCTTGACCATATGCATGTCCACCCCATACATTTCTAGCCACTTGGCTTTATTCAGGTAGTTAATTTCAGCTTGTGCTGGCATCTGACCTCTGAAGGAGAGGAGGAAAAAGGGGGAGGAGGAGAGACAAAACAGAGAAATGTTTGCATGATCAAAAACATGACTGCAGCACCAAGTTGAAAGGATGAAAAAAAATTACAAAAAAGTTAGGGAGGTGTATTTATGCAATATTGTCCCAAGCAAAGGTCACACTGAATACAGACTACAGAATGACGCACATCCATTTATTTTCTGTGAACATCTTGTACATTCATAAGTGCTTACCTGCACTCCTTCCATGCGTTGTATATTGCCAGTTCTACATCCTCTGTCTGGTTGGGTATGAAGCGAAATTCTGACACCAGGTCCAGATTATGGTCTAATGGGTCACAATCACCTAGCTCAGCTGGAAACACACATACACACACAGTTCACACACTGAGCAACACTGCACAGGTCTGATCAACTGGTAATTCAGTGTACAATGCAACTGAAGACTAACGAGATTCTTAAAATAATAATAATAATTTAGTGTTCACTAAGACCCCGGCCATCAACCCAGGAAGAATGGCTGAAACTGTAGTAGCAGTTAATCCTAATGGAGAAAATAACAAACAACCCCTCCCTCCATGTCACAGCACAGAAAACGTTGTGTAGCATTAGGTCAGGGCCTGATGGTCATAGACTGTATCCGGTGAAAAAAGGAGACAAAACAAAAATATTCACTAGATAAGAATGAGAATAGTGTGTTGAAAACAAGTGAAAAAAGAAAAATCTCTGGTACTGTGGTGTAGAGAAATAGAACAGAGACTGCAAAGCCTGGTTCTGACTATATTTGGCAGCGTCTGGGTAGATAGGAGAAACTAGGACTTCACTGTTTAGCTAGTCCAGCTGTGAGCAAAGCCTCAGGATATAGAGGAGAGAAAAGATTATCTTATCCTACCCCTATCCCAGTAAATGTCAGTGGACCAACATAATTCTGAAAACAGGAAAATCAAGGGAGAAAACTTAACTGAAAGAAAAAAAGAAGACAGAAAGGGTGCTGGATTAGGGGGCCTCCGAAGAGGATAGAGCACTAATGAGCTGGCATTTCCCGACAGTGACTGTGTGTGTGTCCAAGGATTTGTGCATGCAATCTCACTCCATAAACATCCCTAATGACTTAATCTTTGTTCCTCTGCAGCAGCACTCTTTATACTGCTCTTGCAGGTAAATGCTGCATTTTAACTATTAAAAAACAAACAGTAATATGTGTAATTTAGAGTAAAAAGAGTTTTTCCATTTTGTTTTTTTTAGCCAAAGTGGTAAGATATATACTGTATGTATGTATGTATGTATGTATGTATGTATGTATGTATGTATGTATGTATGTATGTATGTATGTATGTATGTATGTATGTATGTATATATATATGTATGTGTGTGTGTGTGTGTGTGTGTATAGACCAAGTGCACTGGTATTTTGTAGAAAACAAGGTCGGGAGCAATGAGGGTTGGAACAGATTGAAGCTATGTGGATGAACACAGCAAATAGGGACTCCAATCTAAAACTGACAAATGCTTGTCTGTACACCATACTAACTGGTATATGCACATTTTGCTCCACAGGTCTTTTGGGGCTTTGTGCACAGTACACACATATCAACTCTGCAAAGCAGTGTGCACTGCAAAACTGCCTTACACATACATTGGACAAACAACGACAGCTGTTACAGAGGTGATCCCAATGACTAAAAACAGAATTGGAGAGAATCCCGGGTACCTGCTGTGCTTACCCTGTATCGAGAAGGCAGCCAGCTCCACCGCTGTGTCAAATGGACATTCTAGCCTAAAAATACAGACATGGTAATTAGTCAGCCACAGCAAAAATCAATGAAGTTAAAACACTGCCACAGAAAACTAAAATTCCCCAATGACCTTCACCGAGGCTTACCAGTGTCTACCACATCCTATGATTATTCAGCCAAACCATGCAAAAAATGTTCATCTCCTTTGTACTAAAAATGTAAACTCACTGACTGACTACTGTTAATAACTCTGTTCTGTTCAACATGTAATCCTGTAAGCCTCTTACAGTAACATGGCCATGACTACCAACACAGCAAATGGATTCATGCTTAAAAAGGGAAAATAACTGATGCAGAATGGCAATACAGTGTATTGTCTTGGTTAAGTAATTTAAATGTTAGTTGTGTGAAATAAGAGGTTCAATTACAAGACAGCAGGGCTACTTCATTATAAGAAATGCAAGTGACTTGGGTCAGGAATGAGTGGGCACTTGCTTGGAAGAATTTGAAGTGTTTTTATCACCTCGCAATAAGTTTATCGTCATTTCTCATCTGCTCTGCCATTGACTCACCCTGCCCGCCTCTGAACAACAAGCTAACCACTCGGAACGTGTGGAACAAACTCAGGAGCAGGTGCTTCAAACTTCACAGTCAAACATTTAAAGTTGTTAGGTTGTTTCATTGGGAGGAGAAGCTACAGGTTCCGTGTGATAAAATGAGGTAAAGTAGATTCTAGTAATGTAGATCAAGCGTGTTTGTTTTTAAAAGGCTTCTATAATCATCTACTGGCAGAACCTAAACTGTTAACTACTGAAATATGTAACTGAAAAAAAACCACCAGGTCAGTTTAATGTTATGGCAAGTTACTATACTCTGTGTGGGGCTTTCTCACTGAACATTTATTTGGAGCACCATGGTAAGAGGCTCTGTGCATAGTAATTTGTTAGGGTGGACGGCAGTAAAGTTAAAATGCAACAAATGACTTACTTGCCGCTGAGGATATCTTGCTTTAGCTGCAACACAAATAGATATCTGAAAAAACAAAGCAAAAAAAAAACAACACAGTTTAATATGGTGATGCAACGTGCCTACATTTGGTGCCAAGCTGGCAGCATGGAACGTCGAAGCAAATTACATTTGGTTTTTGAATCAATGGGTAAATAATATGGTTAAATATAATCTGATTTATCTTAGTGAGATAAAGTAACCCTGCGTTTATTATTTTTGTGTATATTGAACAAATAGCACTTAACTACACAGATTATCTTTGAGATATATGATATTAACAGATTTACAAAATAAAAAACCCCAAAAAGGCCCATTACACCGGACTTTTAAAATGTGAGTGCAACAGAAAGCAAGCTAAAAAGTTCCAGTGGTTGTGGTTTAACTCACCTGGTGAGCTCCTCGTGCAGGTTGTTCGGCTCTGAGGAGTAAAACTTAACTCTCATGTGAAGGCAGTATGGTGGTCCAACTACAAGATGCATCAAAATGACAGCCGAGTAAATGTTAAAGCTTAACCATCATATATTATGTAATGACACTAGTGTGAAGAAACTGTACTAAACTGTGTCACCATTGCATACACTGTGTTACGGTCTAATATTGCAGAAGTGTACACAGAGAGGTTGTTTTGCTATGTATGATGATATAATGCCTGTTTGGGCAGGAGAAAACACATGTAACAGGAGAGCCTCTGTATACTTACTTTTCACTTGCTTTTTGATACTTTTTGTAACGTCGAGCCAGTGCTGAAACAACATAACATTTTTAAAAAAATGACATGTGGTTTAAACAGTTTTAAAAAAAAAAACTGAGCAGCTTCAACAATATAGAGACGAGGTTTAGTAAAAAATAAATAAAATCAAAAAATCAAAGCCAAAACAACAAACTCGCTTTTACATTTTAACTTACAGGTATATTCTTCTTCCTCCACTACTATTATACCTGCCTGCATTCAATTTACAAAACATTGAATGGCAGTTAATTTAATGAAAAGGTGAATGGTGGATGTCCTTTAAAATACACACACTAAAGTCAGTGTTCTGCTCTGTGCTGTAATTCTTCTTGGAAGTCCAGTCTCTATGAGGCATGAAAAATGTCAAGCAGAGGCTGTGTGTGTGTGTGTGTGTGTGTGTGTGTGTGTGTGTGAGTTAGAGAGAGCGATAACGGAGGAACTCACAGCACTTTCTAGTCTTCTCTCCCCCACATTCCTTTTTGCAGCCCTCCCTCTCTCTTCCCACCCTTTTGACTCTCTACCCCCACCCCTCTCCTCAGCGTCCCTCCTTTCAGTTACATCTTTCCTCCCACCAGCTCTCCGTCCTTCCATGGCCTTCACAGTGAATCAGGGTGACTGGCAGACCAGTGACTTAAAGCGGTTGGTCTCAGAGCACAGCCCGAAACCCAGAGCTTACAAAAGTCCCACAACTAATCCCTTTATCCCGTTCACTGGAAGGGAAAGTCTCGGACTCAACCGTTCCTTCAAATGGGGGAAACAGTGATTTGGACTGAAATCTGAAGTCTGGCTGTGAACAGCAGCTGAGAAGACTGCCCAAAATGGTGAAAATCTGATTAGCTCAGTACAGTAGATATTGGGACTAATTACAATTACTGGTATAAACAATTGCAGGAACAACATTATATGATAATATTTATTTGCCCAAATGGTTAAATCATGGTTGATAAGTGAATTGCATCTGTTTATTAATTGTGGGAACCAAAACAAAAACCAATCATAAAACATTATTATACAAAACAAACTGCAACCTAACAAATTAGACAACCCATAGTATGGCAATAAAACACAACTTAAATTAATCAAAACGCACACAGTTCAAAATAATGAGACACTATTGTGTAAAGTGCATCTCCATTCTTACCGGCACTTGTGCCGAGTCCATGAAGCGCAGTCCGAAGTAGTCTTTCTCTACGATGTCCATATGGTACATGATCTGGTCAAACAACTCCTCACCTTTGGCTTTTTTCTGATCAGGCAAACACACAAACGGTTGTAAACTAGGGAGATTGAAAAGGAATTTACAGTGTAAATATTGACACATTTGATGAGGAAATATTCATTTTCTATCAATCAACTGATGGATTTATTGACTAATCATAGCTCTAAAATCGAGTGTTTTGGGAGAACAAAATTAAAACATTTAAGTATGAATCTGATTTGACTGAAGAAGACCAAAAGGTAATTTTCCCTTTAGCCTAAAAAAAGGGTTGGCTTTTTTTTTTGCTCCAAACTATAGTTTTGAATATTTTGTTTGGTTGTACATTTGCGTTATGGATTTGACTGCAGATATGAAAAAATGTTAACATAAAGTACTCCGAGTTTAAATAGGTGTTGCCCTTTCTGACAAGGCTGTACCAGTTGCTGCCTGGGACTGTGAGATTTCTCCTTCACATGTGCGTGTACGCACACACGCACACGCGTCTAACGTCCAAAGCCCACCATGAGGCACAGCAGCAGGGTCGCCATGGTAACGGGGCTTCAGTGGTGCCCCAGACGCCCAGGAGCTGAGGGAAGTGGGGTGACTGCTGGATACATCATGTGATCATCTGGCTCCGTGGGCCCTTCACTATGTAAGGAAAAGACGTGGCCCATGATCAGTCAGCAGCTGCTTTTTTCCTCCATCTGGAATTTTCCCTCTCCTCCTTTTCTTTTTAAAAATCAACAATTTCTTCATCCATATTTGTTCTCACACAAAAATTATCCATAATAACCACAACAGCCAGGATTTATTGGCTCTCTGAGCCATCATGTGAAACGTCAACAAGTCTCCACATAGGATGTAGTGTAACTAATTATTGCATTCATGTGACTGGCCTGTTAGCAGTCAAGTCCAAAAGGTAATCCATCACTGTGCTGTGAGGATTTTCTTTTTGCAACCCCCTTGCAATGGGCATGCTGCCAAGTCAACAATAACTCAGATTTCTTTGTTTTTATTTTTTCCTAATACCAACATTTTAAACAAATATCTAAATCATTCAGAGGTCTGTGATCATTGGTGCTTAGAAGGCCTCTTGAACTAACACCTTTCCTACATTAAGCTTCGTTCACCATGCCGTAATGCACTTGGATGAGGGTATTCTGGACATCAGGGCTTCAGCATGTCTATCCATTTGCAGCACTAGTTCCATCAGCTTGTAGTCTTGTCTCTAAATTTTAAAAAGGTAAATTTTACAACATGTGCTCACTCACTCCCCAGGAGAGGTCCTGGGCAGCTCAGGGGGTCTGGCCTCATGCTAGCTGGCATAGATGACGAGACATACCGCACCCCAACAGCACCCAGGGAGAGTACAAAGGACTCATTGTGAATGTGTGTGTGCGCATGTGTGCTGCTCCCAAGGCCCCGTTACACTGCCTGCAGTATTGTTCGGCTGTTTGCAGTCTTTCGGCCTGCCTGCGAGCATACTGCTCTGTCTCGCAGACACTGTGTCCGAATTTTTCGCTTACAATTTGAGGTATTTAGCTGATGCTCTCTTCTCTGACAATTTACAAGTGCAATAATGCAGCCATCTCAAAAGAGCCAAAACACAATGTCTAGGACAGAAGGACAATCATGTGGTTTCTTCTTTTACGCATTTGACTGCAGTAATAATACCCCTTAACCTACAATTTTAGGGCCATGCTTAGCAACATTACACTGCAAAAGATAAGTTAAAGCAATCTTCTGTCTGCTGTCAATGACGTATCAATTCACATGGCCATTAAAGTAACAAAGCCACTGTGTGACTCTGCAAACATCACTCATCCAGTACCAGACCAAAAGGTGACCACCACACGTCCCAGCAATTCATCGACTCCACAGCTGGTTTTGAATGACAGCAGACTGGCCACAAGTTCTAAATATTAGCTTGAGTATTCTTCAGTGACCCCCTGACGCCACTAAGCCTGCACTGTACACAATAACGTCCCATTTACCAGTGAAAAATGCTGCTTGTATTTTGTGAACATTTATATTTACCTTCAGTGGGAGTATCAGTCAGTCAAAGTTAGTTAAACTACGGATGAGGTATCTTAACATTGGCTGCACAGTCACCCATATGACTACAACAGAATGACTAATTTTATGGAAAAATAAATAAAGCATTGCTGCTTAACTACTTCTTTGGGCTACAAATCTACTATACGAGAGAAAACGGAGGTCGGAGGAGGTGACAGTGTGGGGGACTATGGGGATAAAGAGAAAACACAGGGAAGTAAATAACTTTTGAAAAAAGGAAGGAATGTGAATCATAAGATATATGAGGAAATATGTGCAGACATAGATGCAGCCAAACAGAGGTATCCCCAAGAGACAACTTTAGGTGGCCGTAGGGACACGCACAGCTGGAAGGCCAGTAAAGCATGTGAATAAAGCCCTATTCAGTTTCAGATTGTGGATCTCTATTTAGAATCACTTCAACATCTAAAAAGAAAACATCTGCACCACTTAGCAGGGGGTCCCAAAGCCAAATGCTTAACAGTGTAACAAGTCTTATTATGCCAAACAAACATTTATAACATTTGACATTTTACAGAACAATATAACATAAATCCAAACTAAAACACAGGAAGCTATTGTCCTTTTAATTTGCAACCAAATTGTTAAACCTGTTTTATCATCAGTCCTCACAAGGCTTTTACACCATATGCTGTACTTTAAGCAAAAACAGTAATGTGATAAGCTTAACCTTTTTCGCAGACTGTTAACCTAAATGATAAATCACAGATAGTGGGAAGCTGCTATGTTTCCCTGAAAACCTGCTCAACGTCCCTCTCTGCTGTCAGATGGTTCGTCTATGTTCACACTGTTCCTCCAATAAAAGTTCAGTTCTGCACACTACCCAGCTTGAATCTGTTCTCTTAGCTAGACCATCAGTCTGGCTGACATTTCCCCAACTGGGTTCTGCTGCAAGGGGGAAAATGCACTTACATCTGGATTGTCTAAGCTCGCTCTCACACGCTTAAATTGTCACAAGTTGACAATCAGTTATCTACATGGAGACTGAAATAAACTGGATTAAAACATTAACCAAGTCCTCGCCTCAAACAAAAATAAATGTACCCTAATGTATTTGATGATGGTGTCATGTCAGAGCCCATTCGTTACATCTAAGAAGTGATGGTGAGAAAATAATCACATAATCACTCACACTTTGGTGACAAAACACTACATTTTTAGAGCATGCCTCTGCACTTTATTTTTCATCAGGAAAGCCAAAAAACTGAACATTACAATGTTTCATGTTGATGCAAACGTGCTGCCTTAACAGTGGGGCCTCCAGTTCCAGTAGGCACTACAGTGTCTGTCAACACATGCCAGCTTTGGCATAATAAGGAGCCAGAACCCTGACACGACAGAGAGGAGAAACTTTTGATCAATTAACTATGAAGTAGAAACTAATTTCAACCAGATATAAAAACATCCATGAGGGGCCATCTACTTTTAAGATGTTAGGGAAAGAGAGTACACCATAATAACTAAACACATTTTCCAAACACTCAAGACTTTGTACGAACCCTGAATATAGGTGGATATCATCTGTGTTTATTTTTTTTTTATTATTTCTTGATGTTTTCTCTTCCACACTTCTTCCCTGGTTGTGACGAAGAAGGTTGTGATGTTGTCATTAGTGCAATGGATAAGGCAAAGCGTAACTGGTGTGTTTTTGCTTTATCACTTCCAGATACGCAGATGATAAGACAGAAGGGTTTGCAGAAGTCACCTTATATTTGGGGGAGGGAAAGCACCAAAAAAATAAATAAATAATATATATTTATTTTTTTTTTACACCTAACATAAGGCCTGGGCTCTGCTGGAATGCTGTAGAAAATCCAGTTGAATTTTAAAACGTCCTTCAGGTGCACACAGCAAACGCTTGAGAGTTTGTAAGGCATGAAAGCACTTAGGCAAACTCAATTCACTCCATCAATAAAGTTGGTAATTTCAAAAAGATTTTTAAAAAGAGAGATCACTAGGCTTTTTTTTTGGGGGGGGGGACACAATCCAAGCAGATAGAATAACATTCCACTAGAAGAAAGACTGAATGAGAATATGAGTCTAACCTCTCTATGCACACAATGCTGAGCTGATAGGGAGGATTACATGTTAATGGTTTGGCAGGTCTTGGAATTGGACTAAAAAAATCTGTGACATCACTTGTGACAGGTGCTGAATAATATGCATTTATACATTGCTCAGTAAAACTACTAAGGACTTCTGATGTGCTGGTTCATTTGTATTTATATAACACAACTAAGTGCCACTGCTTAGTCTCCGCCATAAGCACCTAGCGCAATGTAGACAATGATCTCCTCCGATCGATTTTACAGGAAAAATTAAAAAGAGAAATATAAAAAAGTGACAATTTTTTGCAGAAAACAACAATATTTGGAGTTTAAATGTCTTCAACACACCTTCCTTGTAATTTGTGCCAGACGGCTAGACTTCAAGATAAGACAGAGTCCTAAAGCAGAGTTAGATACCAGACTGGCCTCACTGGAATGCTGCAGATTTGACACACGGAATGCCAGTGGAAACACAAATGAGTGAAATCTGTGAGCCGAACAAAAATAACGATCACATGGGGGAAAAACATCCAGATATTCGTGCCCTACGTTCTTAAATTAGAGTCAATAAATTGTTACGGTCTTAAAACTCTAGCAGAAGCATGGTGTTTTCCTAAGAGACGTCAACACAGATAAACAAACAACATGAGGAAAAAGAAAGAAGAGAGTAGAAAAAAATGGTGAGAGTGAAGTTCTGCTGTGTCCATTTGGTGATGCGCCCAACATGTCATGTGATGTGGTCATGTGATTGTGTTCGCCAGAGAGGATCATGGAATTACAGGTGATCAGCAACACTACAGCACGCACACACACACTCACACACATCATAAGCTTAAAAAGGACTGCTCTACTGACACAGGCCCACAATGGTCCACTAGTAGAGTTCTTGTGTGTTCACTTAACCACAGAAACACTGTTGGTTATAGGGAATGCCCATTTGACAGTGATTTGTCAGAAAGTGTAATCTTGTTTACATGCCTGTTTGAGAGAGAGAGAGAGAGAGAGAGAGAGAGAGAGAGAGAGAGAGAGAGAGATCACACTCTCATATATATATATATATATATATATATATAAATAAAAACACACAAATAAGCCTTGCTACCAAGTTACAAAATTAGCAAGCGAGAGCTCAAGAAAGCTTGGTGGTCATAAACCCAAAGCCAAGACAAACATGAAACTTTTTTTTGGGATTATTATTCTAATGCCTCAAGTTTTCTCTTATGCAAGACCACAAGGACTTAACCCTGACAGAACTTTCCTTTATTACTTTTAAACTGCATGTATACTCTAATCTTCAGCTACTAAAGGTTCTACAAGAACTTTAAGGGAGACCGTACAAATGTTGCGAAACCCTGCTGCTCACTTCAATCACGCACAACATCCAAAATGACAACTGGAGGTCAAAAGCACCTGGTTGGCGTTAACGTCTCCACTATGGCGTGCTGAACACAGACAACGCGAAAGGCTCAAACTCTAGCAACCCTCCTTACCGGCAGGTCAACACTGACGTCTGTCCCATCCAGTAAGGACACGCGGCAGGTGATGATGGACTTCGCATCCCCAGCTGCAGGGATGTGCGTCGTGGCGCGCTGGGCCTCCCGCAACCGGCTCTTCTCTGCGTGTTTCCGGATGGAGCGTCGCCCCAGCGTCCTGCGCAGGAAGCTCAGCATGATGGGGGGAGAGGGAGGGTTACACTACCACACCTGTAAGAGAAGAGGACCAACGTTAACACATATCGGAGATTTAATTTTGTTTTTGTGAACTGTACTGGTCTTCAGAATTGCTCCGTGCATATATACGGTGACCACCTATGAAAGGGGACAGATGTCAGGCGGACCACAGAAACAGATGCTGAGTGCGTTCCTGGTGTATAATGTCAGCTGGCAGCTAAAGAATTATCCACCATGAATACCTGACACTACACTGATGAAACGTTTTACTTTTGTTGGCATTATCATGTCATTTATATTGTTAACTATATAAAATCACATGTTGAGTTAAATGTTGGCTTGCACCGGCCAACAAGTAAAATCCTGGATGTAACATTTTATTGGGATAATATAACATCGGATGTGACTTTGTGAAAAAGGCAACACAGCTGGGGGGAGAAGGAACTGATCATGTATATCCAGTTAACGTTGAGCAGTTGTTCCATCTCACAGTCCTAGTGAGCGAGCGACCCTGATCACCGACAACAGTTAACTGTCATTTTCGGTGTTACAACGTTACTATAACAGAACGAACCAAAACGACAAAACTAACAAGGACAAAAAAAAAGAAAGCCTTACAGTTACAAGTAATACGTTGACTGTGTAACGTTATTCGACGACTACACAACACGAAGTGCGGGTAAACTAGAAATCTGAGGTGGAGTTAATACGCGAGGTAATTTAATTTGAAATAGTTAGCTTCAAAAGATGCGCAAACCTGCTCGCTATTTGTGGCTTGGGGTCCGCCGGAGATGGACTGCGCCGTGCGGGCGGACAAACCCCCCCCAAAAAACAGGTCTGAAACAGGCTAGAAAACGCGCGAGACCATCTGCTGAGATCATATTAATGAAAAAGTGAACAATTTTGACACGGAGCCTCGCAGCTGTAGCCAGTAAAAAGGCCCGAAGTACCTGGTTGCGAGCCAAAGCAACAGGTTGTGCGCTCGTTTTGCCGCACGAGCTAACCGTGAGCGAGAAACGCACACGACACTCCGGCCTTACGCGGCGCGTCCCGTGCAACAAAACAAACGCCGCCTTTAGCGCCGAAAAGCTGGGTCCGACGTACACTTGCTGCGCAGCCACTTGTGGCTCCGCGACGGGCTACTTACACACAAAAAACACCTCGTCGCGTGAATTCACGGCGAAAGCACGTCGGCTTGCATGGCACACGGCTGAGCAGCGACCTCGTACATTTCCAACTTGTTTCTCCGTCTCCTGTTGTTCCCTCCGCGGGATGAGTTTCTCTCTCAGGTCCCAACAAAAAGTAGGAGGCGACGCGCGCCTCCGGATGTGACGTCACGACAAAAGCCCCTCGCAAAAACCCGATTAGCGTTTTTTTAAAGCGACACACACCGCGTGGGACGGCTAAATTGGGCTTTTCGGGCTTTTATTTGCGTACCTAAAATCCAGCTCTTAATTTAATTGTGTAGTAATAATAGTAGAAATGATTTAATAGTGTGGGTTATAGTGTAATTTGTTAAAGCAAGGCCAGAGAAAACAAGGCTGCTCAGCTGTTATACCTGCGGTACAAGTCAAGGAGAATATAGACATAACGATGCATTCGTGAACTAGCTTTCATGCCATTTAACACTTCCGGTGTTAGAAGATTGGTCGCGTTCATTTCCTGAAACGCCAGACAGTGTTGTCCATCGCCATTTGACAGCAGCACCCCCTTGTGGTTGGCTTGGGAATAACGGTTAATAAATGTGGCCAGAGACAAAGAGTCCCGTTTGACCTGTGGTGCAGTCAGTGTTTAGGGAAGCAGAGCAGCATTGTGTGTACAGAGTAATGACTTTCCTGCCCCCGTGAACAAGTGTTTATGTTTTAAGTGACGAGACACTGAATCCATGTTGGGCGCAGCCACACTGTTTAAGTTAATTTGATGTTTTTTTTTAATATTTCACCCTGAAGCATATCACTGTTTGCAGTTGTTTCTGGGTGAATGCTTTGCCAACAATAAATGTCTTGTTATACTGCCTCAAACGTGTGCCTATGCTCTGCCACACAATAGCAATCTCAACCTAATGCAGTAAACATGCCACATACTGGTATGTAGCCTGCACTTGACATCTCTACACAAAGATACCTTGAAGTAGCCCTCTTTGAATTATTGTTGGCCTACACCACCTTTAAAACACGCTGCATTTACACCAGTGTTAAAGCTGTGTGCCTATGTGCAGTAATAGCACCCACTGTTGCCTCTGGCTCAAACTATTAGAAAAGCAGATGGCTAGCTCCAAAGCACCTTATTCTAGCAAATGCTCAGACGTTATCATAAATCTTTAAGGTTGGTTTGTTTCAAAACAGCGGGGAAGCCGTTTGTTCAGCGGTGTGTTTCCCTCGAAAACCTACTGTCGCAGTATTTTTCCTCACAACTCCAAACCCATTTTCTTTCTTCTTGGAAAGCCTTCTTACGGTCAGCGCGTTTGTTATTTTCTTTGGAGCCTGGCATTACAGAGATTTAGCACTTTGGCTACCTCATGCGACTTGTAATGGCTTCACTCTATGGCTACATCTACATCAAAATGAGTGATTCTCGTCGAGGTCTTCAGCACTGGCGCCATGTCATTCATCTCCTTGCTGGTCACTCCAACATTGCCCAACCTCACTTTTACAGTGTGGAAAAGCAAGGCGATCTGAAGCCACGTCTCCATGCTTTGACAGACAAGCTTTAATTGTTCATAATCAAGCTTATAAACATGTCCAAAGCACCGTAAAAGCACGATACCAGAAAAAAACAAGCAACTGAGGACAAAGGCTTTTATGACACAGGTAGGAGTTAACCAAGGGTATAATACGGTAAAACATTTCTCATTATTTTGTGTTTCATTATATATATACATATATATATATATATATATATATATACATATATATACACACACACACACTCGCCATTATAGATTACGTTTCAAATAAAACAAAATGTCTGAAATAGCAGTCTTGAAATACATACCATTTGTGTCACATTTGAATCATCCAAAGGAGAGAGAAAAAAAAAAATCTAAAATAAAATAAAATAAAAACAAAATCTTTCTACTCACAAATGATTTTCCCTTTTATTTTAAAGATTTTTTTCATATACAACATTGTATTTACATGGTCTAGTATTATTTACACAAAATTAACAAGTGGCACTGTGTAGTTAGGAGTTCGTTTCTTTTTTTTTTCTTGATCCCTACGGGTCTTATTTTGAAACAAAATAAAAATGACAAATTAAAAAGAAAGAAAAAAAAAGAGAGAACTCATTTTAACAATGCGTTATGTCTCAAACTTTTCTTTTCTTTCAGTAGCACTACCTGCCACCCAGCCTTCAGCAAAGTGCTGTCCTTTCCCTACCCAACTAGAGGCGTTTTCATCTTTACAAAAATACAACTACCCTGACCCCCCCCCCCCCTTCCATGCCTGGTCCGCTCCAATCCCTTTGATCAGTACCCTAAACGCACAGTACCAATAATGTGGCAACAACAGAACACTTTGAACACAGACAGCGCTTTGCTGTCCAGTTTGTGCAGATGGAAACTCCGGCAGACCTGACTTATCAATAAATTTACTTTTCACTGCAGGGCCGATGTTCTTATTTACTTGTTCAAAATTGTCAAGCTTTTTCCAACTTGTTACCGATGCTGCTTTATGAGGAGGCCTTCAGCACGAATTCATTTGAATTCAGTGGTAAGAAACAATTTGGTTGGCCCTGCTGCTGAACAGAACGAGTGATTACAAGAAGCCACTGGGGAAGTTGAATGGTGGTTCTCTTCTTTTGATAATAAGCTCATACATGTAGGCTCTGCAATGCATTTGTAACTGTCAATAAAGAAAAGAAAAAAAAGTTGAAACCAGTTTTCCAGTGTAGCCTCAGTTTGTCCTTCTGTGGAAAACACGCTTGATACCGCGCTACTGTACCCATGGTATTCTGCTCAGATGTGCCAGTTGCCTCGAGGCCATGCAGAGAGAGTGGGATCCACGTATAATGATCCAAAAGTGAGGCATCTGGGGAAGAACGAGGAGAAGAATGGACTCTGCATGTTGAGTGGGCTCTGCTGAAATGACTGATGTCGCCTGAGAGAAGGAGTTAGGCAGATTATGGGAAAGCAGTTTCTAGGCTCTTCTTGATCCCGCCTCTCTCTGTGTGGCAAAAGTATGATTCAGCTGTTTGAGATGAGCACGGTTTGAAATGTCTCTTAGGCCAGACTTAAAACAAAAAACAAAAAACAAAAAAAGAGTTACTGTCCATGAAGGCTGTATCTGCGTTTCTTCAGGTTAGATCAGGTTTGTGGCTTTATGGCACAACCTTTCATTCCAGTTAACGGACAAGCAGGCTTAGACCAGACAGCTAACAAACTATATGTTAGAAATGGAGGAGGGAGAGAAAGAGATAGACAGAAATCTGAATACACACACACACACACACACACACACACACACAGCAGTAGGTTTTTCCAGCAGAATCCATGGAAGGAGCCAATGACAGCAGGTACCGAAGCAGCCGATAAGAAAAATATCTCAAATTGCAAAGAGGCTACACTTCATTCCATACCGCTATGTAAAGTACAATGGCAAGACTCAACAAGCAACTTGATGCTGGGTTTTGTGAATTAAAAATACAAATCATCACTTAGTCTCGTATCACTCCAACACATCATCTGGGCTTAAAAAAAACATGTGCCTTAAAAATGAAGTACCATTTGGAAAGATCAATAAGAACAAATAAAAAGAGGATAAAGTACTGGTTGAAGGTTCCGTTTGTGCTGCTTCTCTGAACTGTTGGCTGTTCTCTTGCAGACAATCAGGGAGATTTATAATAAAAAAAAAAAAATGTATGAAACCGCAATGCTCCAGTGACCTCTGAACCCCACTGACATTTATTCAATGAGGATACCTCCTTTGAGAAACAAATAGCTAGTCTTACGGAGTGTGACGTTCGACACGGCTGCTCACACAAATCGATGATCCACAAGTCTGCAAACGTGTAAGCAGAGATCTGGGTTTGCTTACGCATGCAGGATTCAAAAGTCTCGACCCTCTGGATGTAAGCAATAAATAAATGGTGGGGAGGTCAGTGGAGGGAGCCTTTAAAGTCATGTTTTTACCCTCCACACTAAAGGTTGAGATCACTGTCAACCCAGAAAGCTATTTTCTTTCTTGTGAAACCGTTAGGGGGAAATATAAATATTGATTGCATAAACATTCTAGCAGCAATCGACTACTTGAGTACTAATAATTAATAATAATAATAATAATAATAATACTGGTGAGTGATTTTTTTGGGGGGGGGGGGTACTATGACCGCTATTTGTTTCTCAGGTGCTAACATACCGACCCGTGCAAAGCAAGCAACACACAATTGGTTTGCACAAACGTGATCGACATGTTAAAGGTTGTACTGCTCAGGGGGGAAACCAGTCAGAGGGAAGCCACAGAGCTCCACATACAGTCAGTGTCTGGCTCAAGGACACTTCACCAGGGACCCTGCTGGCCACTTGCAAATGAGCGGAATGTTTGATTTAAATCTTACATCGACTGCATGCGAATTTGAAGACAGAAATGAACTGACCTCAGCCTCGTTTCTTAGCTCTATCAGCCCTGGCAGCTGGGAAACAGCTTAGATTGAACCTCAGAGAGGCCGCGTGTCTACTGGGGCCTCTCTGGACGCGGTCTTCGTTTTGTTGTGTTGCGTTAATGTGCTGCTGAGCATCGCGCAATGTGAGGAGAATCTGGTTTGAATGGAGCGTCACTGCTGAAAGGTAAACCTCTCTATCAGTGTGTCTTTTGGTGGGAGGACTGTCATTGTAGAGCAACAGTCGCCGCTGTGTGTGATAGAGAGGTGCCCAGTAAACACGGGCCCTTAGGATTGTAAACCAGTTATGTTCTTCACCACGCCAAACAATGGTCGCCTCAGAGCGCATGTGTCTGCAAGCTCAAAAACACAGCACAAAGCAGGATAAAGAATCCAACTTGCCACAGCAATGAACAAGAGGTGAGACGCAAAGTGCATTCGGCTGTCCATCTGTCAGTCTGTGCTGTCAGAAACGTTAGACAAGAAAACGGAGGACGATAAAAACCAAGTACAATAAATTAAATCACTGTTGTTGTTTTTTTACCCCACAGAAAGCAAACGAAATAAAGAAGTAGTTAGAAGAAGAGGAATCGCACTACTTTACTACCTAAGATTTAATCAGGAAAAGCATGAAGCTCTAGATTCATACAAACAAACATACACTTTTTTTTTTGTTCAGTGGACAGGGTTTGACACAAACTAAAACACAATAAATACTCTTTCTGAGGAACAAAAGATAAGGAATATCTCTTTATCAGCTAAAAGGACACTAAAAAAAAAAAGAAAAAAAAAAAGGCAGGTCCATCTGGCAGACTCGCTCAGAAGGGGACAGGGCGACCCAATACCTTTCCATCCATGCGGGCAGCCCTTCCCCTCCATACTTATGGCACTACAGCAATTCCCCATCCACATTTTATTCTCTCGTACGTTCATCTTTTCATTCTTTGAATACTGTTTTTCTGTACCCTGAACATACAATATTCCCTAATGGTACCTATTCAACACAGCTGGATTTCTGTTTTTATTCGAGCTTGTCCATCATTTTCACATTTGTGTGTCTTTTTCTCCCCATTTTCGACAGCATAAAGTGCAACAGTGCTTTTGTTCTCTCCTCTGGCCGCCTGGCTTCCTCCTTATGACCCCTGATGACCCCCGGAGGTCAAAGGTCACGGGTTAGTGGGATCAGAGTCAGGGTTCACACTTGTCTCGCTGGTGGCGCTCGCAACACTTGGTTCCTCCTCCTCCTCCTCTTCTTCCTCCTCCTCCTCCTCCTCCTCCTCCTCCTCCCCCTCTTCTGTCACTTCTCCCACATCCAGCACTTCCACCTCTTCGTCATCATCATCCTCTTCATCCAGACCTCCTTCCAGCAACTCCACAACAGCCACCTCTCCTTCTTCCGACACTGCTGTCTCTTCTCCCTCTACTGCCCTCTGCTGCTCTTTTTTCTCCTCCCCCTTCTCCTCGTCCACCTTTTCTCTCTGCTGGTAGATGGTGGTCTTGAGTGGTTTGACCAAGCCCTCCTCATAGACTTTCAGGATGGCCTCACATACAAAGCGGTACTGACTCTAATGGAGAGACAGAGAAGAAACATTTTAGAGGATTTAAAGTTTAAAGCGACTGGGAGCAGCTGGACAGACAGATCCACGAGTCTACGTACAGGCGTTTGTATCATCATGGCTCTCTGGTCTCTCATGGTCCTGACGATATCTAGAGGATACACTGGCTGACCGCACTCCATTAGACACAATGCTGTCTCCATGGTGATCAGAACCCCTGTCCGACCAATCCCCGCACTGGTAAAAAGACGGACGAATGAGAGGCTGTCAGTCAATCATTACATTGCATTAGCTTTTATCCAAAGTGACTCACAGTAAGTGAATTCAACCATGTGGACACAATTCAATAAATAACTTGGATTGCAACATAAAAGTGCTACACTTACAAACAATAAGAGAGAAAGATGTTATAGTTGTTTTTGTTTCATCAACATCAGACAACACACGAAAGGGATTATGGGTTCCCCACTTTAAGAAATTGAGAGAAAGACCAATTGCACCTGCAGTGTACGACCATTGGTTGGTCCTGTCCAGCCCGTTTGGTCCGCACCAGAGCCACAAAGTCCAGGAAGTCAGTGGAGTCATCAGGAACGCCATGGTCTGGCCATGCCAGGTACTGAATCTGGGTGAGCTCTCTCTGCTGCTCACTCTGAAAACACACCCACAGAAAGGGAAAGGAAGTCAAATTAGAAGACCTAATACGGTATTGTATGTTTATGTACGTCCTTTCAATAAAGCTTCTTTATTATTTGAGTCCTAGGAAACGAACTGAGGGTGTCTGCTCTCACCTCAGCCAAGACCCAAACTTACACGTAATGAATTACTCTCAGATATCACTCAGCACTTATACAGGTTACTGTAAATCAGGTGGGCGACCGCATGTTTCATTGAGCTCTGTGTCCTCGGAGGAGACTGCACAGCCTGCACCCTCTTTGTGTAAATATGGCCTTTAAATGTGTTATGAAACGAGCAGTGTGAATAACAAACACAGGGGTTTTATTTTTTCCACTCCGCTCTGCTGTTCTTTCCCATTTTAGGAAACACCTGATACTGAAGTCAACATTTTCTGTAGCTCTAACACAAAATGGACATTTTATGTTGCTGAAATCAAACTATAAACAAACATCACACTCTCTTTTGTTCACTCGAAAGGAAAAGAAAAGGCAGACAAACAGGACACGGCAGCAAAGTAACACACAGAACCTACAGCAGATAACTGCTGACCACGGTTTCGTGTGCGACTCGGAGCCCTTGTGCTCCCCTGTAATATTGCCTCGCTGCATCACCATGGCGACACATCTACGTATCTCCATAGCAACAATCACAGGCAGAGGAGAATGCTAATTGCCTCCTCCTACAGCCATATATTTTAAAGGCCACGCTACATGGGGAAGTAATCGGCGAAACACAGACAGCAGGAAATCACGAGGAAACAGCAGGAACATTCGATCCTCCATTAAAGCTTTCAGCTGTCACTTGTCCTTAATGCCAGCATGGTAGCGGACATTTCACACATGTTTCTGCAAAAACTCAATGATACTCAAGACACAATGATACTGCACCATTTTGCATCCAAAAACAAATAGGAGTTTGATAAAATTTCACCATGACATGTTGCAGTGCAACACTGAAGCATCAAAAGACTTCGACATCAAAACAAGACAAACTTACACTCTCCATTTCTGTTTTTCAAACCATCATCGTCCCACTCTCTGTTTCAGCGATGTGACTGACTGGGGTGGTTGGGTTGTCATGGCAACCAGATCCCAATACGTGGCCCGCATGCAGCAGAGGGAGCCAGAAAAAGAACAGCCCACACTGGTAACTATGGCAACACACCTCCTCGGGGTCCTCAGCAGCTCATCCTTCCTGAGACGCTGGTCCCTCTGTTTGTGATTGGACACAGCATCTTCCCCTGCGTTGCCTTTGTTGCACACACCCTCTCACTTTCTCCTCTTCAATGGCTTTGCCTACACACCCTTGTTTCTCTGATTTGCGCCTAAATTTCCTTCCCTGTTTGACCCCCCTTTTCCCCTCTCCTCCTCTTTTGAGCAGTGTGTGTCTGTGTGTGTGTGTGTGGTTACCTGTGTGTGCCCGAGAGTCATCTCCCGGACCAGGAAGGCAGAGTTGCCCTCTTCGTTGTGACACGTTACTGTAAAGTCTCCATAGGTGGCGCTGCTGTCTGGATTGGGCCAGTACTGGTGACACTTCACCTACAAACACAGGCACAGTATTCCGTTAAAGACTGAACATTTATTTTACTCAACAGGTGACACAAGTGCTATTCTCAGCTCAGGGGTTAGTGGTCAGGCTCTGCCACAGAACAGCATCTCTTAACTCTACTACTATACACAAATACAGTATATAGCATATGCAATACATTCAATCCACTTGAAATCATTAAAAAAACCTCAAAATGTCCCATCACCTCGGCCTTTCCTTTTGCGACAAAACACTTCTTTCTAATTTCAAAAGAAATGAGCAAACTATGCATGTGATTTTTGAAAGTTAACACCTCATTTGATGATTAAATGTATTTTTACTCAGTTTGTGTATTTAAGTAGTACTGCTCAAATGAACAAAAACACACACATTGCAGTGTGCTGTAAATAATGAAATAGTTTGAGCGTATAATTAATTAATAGAATTAAGTGTCTCACCCAGACATGCATTTTCGTGATACACAGCCATTTTCTGGCACTAAACAGACTCACACAGTATCAGAACTTGGGATTTTCTACATATGGCAAGCGGTGAAGGACCCTGTTTATGTTTGAGTGTCAGACTATATAGTGTAGTTGGTGTGTCCTGCAATGCCATGTGTACAGTAAAGGTTTTTTAAAAATTGATTAATTGATGATGAAAACCTATATACTATTTTTTTTAACATGTTGCAGTCCATGTGTGGTTCCAGTTCTGGTCTTTGAAGAATTCGTCTACATACCCGCCCCCTCTCGACCTGTGTAGTCAGCATGACCACCATAGATGAGCCCTGCTCCCATGTCATTTGCCAGAAGTCGGGGCAGGTGTTGGGCAGAGGGCCCTGGCATGCTATGTAGCGGTTTATCAGACTGGAGGCTGGAATCTCCATCTACAGTGAGAGAAAGAGAGAGACACACACACAGATATTTGGTTGGAAGAATCTCACTTCACAGCTTCTGTTTCTTATTATTTGCAATTGTGCGTTGTCAGTGGTGTGGAGCGCTAAATGTTCTCAAGTTAAACACTCCAACTTTGGACAAAAAAATAAAATCAAGTCCCCTTCAGACATGCTCTCAATACATAAACGTGCTGGCATGTTAACAGCGGACGGTGTCCTGTTTGAACAAGCCTTTGAATCACTTACAGCTCAGCTGTAGTAACATTATCGTAACATTCAAGACTGAATTGAATTGAACGCAGCACGAGGTCAAATAAACAGAGATATAAAAATAATTGCGCATCTTGTTCAACTTTTTAAGAGCACTGTTGAACATTTCGCATTAAATTACCATTTCTTGTTGACATAATAAAGAAAATCAGCTAAATTTAGGTTGTCAAGGAGATTCTTCTCATGTCAGAAGAGTCAAAAAACTGCGTTTTCATCTTTAGTCTTTGCATCACAGTGGGGTGCAAAAAAGAAAAACACAACACAGAAAACTACTATAAACCATCAGCTTCTCTAAATGTTCAACTTTCATCAATGCCAACTGCATACAGGATGAATGTCCAAGCACTTCAAGCAGAAAAAAATTAAATGAGCATCGTTTGAACATCGTTTACTATGCCTGGCCACTGCTTGATTGACAATAGGCTGCAGGAAGAATTCAATCTAATAAATCATGACACTGAGGAGAACAAGTGTCCTTCACGCTCAAAATGATTATTAATTAGCCACACAATCATTCAACTACAAAGCACTTTTCTTACATCATATTATTTTCCAACTCACTGCTGTTTTCCGCATGCTACTCTGTGTCAAAGTCCTACCATATACCTTGTTCCATACAGCCATTATATAACAAAAAGACCTGAGTTTGACTCAAACAGATAGACATGTTACAGAAGTCTGACAAGGGCTTTAAATAATAAAAACACAACGGATCACTCCAAAAAGCACACCCTCTAAACACCCATATGCTGCTGTTAGCTTAACTGGCTGACCCAAGACATGAAGTCACAGTGTTATTGGCTTGTAAAGCTGATGTGGTTAACATGTGTTTTAACATGTGCTTTGACGTTTAGAGAAGCAGACCACCCACCACGCCTCAAACGAGCAAAACGCAGAGATATCGATGGAAGGACGAAAGAGAAAAATGAGGAGGAACAAACTCACATTGATGTAATTTGCATTGATGTAGTCATCTGTGCTTTTCAGAATGACCCGCGTGGCATCGTCTGCAGAGGGGGAGAGAGAAAAAGACAAGAAAAAGCGGGGCAAGATAGAAACAAACGACACGGAGAAGGGGGGGGGACACACACAGACAGAGACAGAGAGAGAGAGAGAGAGAGAGAGAGAGAGAGAGAGACAGAGACAGAGAGAGAGAGAGATGGTAGGAACAGAAAGGTTAATGTCGGAACATATTCCAACACACAAGCCAACAGAAACAGACAACAGTGTGCAGTCACGTACAAGGAGAGATGTCTCTGTAGCGATTTTTGGAAACGTTCTGAGGTAATTTGGCACACAGCATGGTCATCCCCGGCCTCTTCCTGTACAGTTGCTGTAAGAAAACACAAATTTATATTAATGTTGTGGTAACAGGAAGAAGATCAGTATAACGCCAAATACACGTTTGCCCTCTTTGTTTATGTAAATATGCACAAACCTCTATGAGAGTTCAAATGTATGAAAATGCTTTACAAACAGTATTTCTGTGTGCATTTCTGCGTGTTTGTAGCCAACATTCCTCTTTACTAAAAGCACAACACAGAGCTTAAACAGCTATTAAGTGTTTATGATAAAGGGCAGGACATTATAGGAACATGAAGGAGGAAAGAAAAAGGCTCAACAAAATCCAACCAGTCAGTTCCACAAGTTTGTCTGCATCTAAATGTGCACAGTGTTTGTTTGTGTGCGCTTATTTCTATGTCTTTAATCTTACATCAAACTGTGCCAGTATGGCTCCACTGCTCAGGCCTTCCTTCAGTGTGACCATGGAGTCCCTCAAAGCATGTTGGTCTAGCTGGGCGGGGTCCTGAGGGGACTTCTCAGGGATGTACTGAAAATCTGGCTCTGAGTCTACCTTCTCCTCCACCACATCATAGATGGCTGAATGAAACAGGGAAGAAGTATGTCAGTTTGTATACACACACAGCTGTTTATGTAGGCTGAGGCCCGAGGGAGTTGATTTATCTTTAAGTACATAATTAAGAAAGGAAACATCCAAGGCAAAGAAATGCTAATAATCACAACAAATGCACTGCACCAGAGGAAAATATAGTTAAGTTAATAAAACAGATTAAATCAAATTATGTGAATTGACAGGCATTCAATACTCTGATGCAGTATTATATCTGCTCTGATATAAGAGAGGATAGAATGCATAAATCCCTCTTTGACCCAGTTACCAAGAACTGCTATGCCTCATCATCTTTAAAAGCCCCCCTCGCACTTCGCTGACGATGATTAAAAGAAAAAAGCTTTACCATCTTTCTACACGATGAATACATCTCCTGTAAAATTACAAAAGTGAGACTGGGCAGTCCAGAAAAAGAATTGAAACTGGTGACCAGATGTGTAGCTGTTAATCTTCAGGAGTGGGCTGCACCAACTGTCCATACGCTACATTTTGCTTAAGTGTTGAAAATCAAAGTGGGGATTCATCCATCACTAAAGCTAAAAACAGGCTGCATCACACAAAGTAGTTCTTATGTAAAGATTAGTGGTTACTGGATATTTACACCCAGTAGCTGCCAGGTGTAATTGCAATGTATCCGGCTGAACCAACTGGAAAAAAAAGCTTGCTAATATATGACCTGATATGTGACCAAGTTACATACTTAGGTCACGAGATGACAACTGAGCTGTCTCCATGATGACAGAGCAAATTCTATCTAGGGAGGAAGGCCAACAAGAGTGGTTTAAAGCGATGGAAAAGGACGAGTAAATCGAAATTGAGTTAGGTTTTGAGTGCAATATTGTGATAATATTTGGATGGAAGAGTATAGAAGGTAATCTGGAATATGGCTGACATTTGACCTGACACTTAATTGAAATTCTATTTAATAAGGATTTTAATGTTACAGTATTTATAGTTTGCAGGCTCCAATTTCAAAATATGACTAAGTATCAACAAGAAACATGCCTAAAATAAACCCTTTTTAAAAAATGACAACAAAACGAACAAAGAATTACACAATAAATAGCCATACCGTTATTTAGGATATTGTGAGATACATTTCATATATCGCTTTGCCCCCGTAGCATTGTTATTAATGGAAGTTATGTTACAGATTGTGATGCTACAGTGACTTCCTGTTTCCTGTCGATTGCCTTTGATTGGACAGTACTAGAGATGATTCCTAGCAAGCGATTCTTTTTGTCGCCAAGACATTCCTTAGCATCCCAAATAAGGAAATCGCTAGTTTGATACTAGCTAGTATGTAGTTTACAGATGCAGCATCCAACCAACCAATGGGAACAACTCACCATTTGGTCTGACCAATAGGATGAGCTCCCCAGAGTGGCTCTCACAGCTGGCTTTGATGAACATGACCACCTGGTCATGGGTGTGGTCAGAGATGTCCCGTCCATTAATTAAGACCACCTGGTCGCCCTCGTTAAGGCGAGGCACACACAGGTCGGCCTGAAGGGGGCGAGGACAAAGGAAGAGAAGAAAGACAGAGAGGAAACATGGAAAGAAAGGAGAAATAAATGCGTGAGTTCTGAAACCTTGATATGTTAGTAACATGTATTTAATTTCTAATAGAAGAGAACAGGTCTTCAGATATGAAAATGCTAAAATGGTGGTTATTTATGAAGCTGCATTTATTTCGGTATATGCTTAAACGCCGCACAGGTGGAAGACAATATACCCGTAGTCATCCACTGAATATATGGGGTGGTTGTTGACTTACTGATGTTCCCGGAGCCACTCGAGACACAATGATGGGCATCTTCTGGTCAGCTCCACCCTGGAGAAGCACAGACACGCAGGATGAGTTAACCACACAAAGCCATGCACAAATGTCCTTTCTTTCTGGGGAAGAGTTAACATTTTAGGCAAGGACACTCTCTCTGGTCATGTAAACAGACAATTTGTGCCACGGTTGCTTTTGACTACTAAGAAAAGATAGACAAGCCAAAACAGAAAAAAAGATAGGACTGTGACCTTTTGCAGTTGAGTCCCAACTAGTATCAGCGCTCACCTTGACATTGAAGCCAAAACGTCCATGTTCGTCAGGTCTCATCTTGATCAGGACCAGATTATCATGAGGGACAACTCCATTTAGCTGCAAGAGTAAAGTTGGGCACCGATACGTCAAATTCACACACTACTTTCTTCCATACCATCCTCCTCTGGGGCACAGGAAGACTGGTTGTTGCTGTAACACGAGGCAATATTACTTGGTTGATAATGTTGCACCCCATTCTATCTTGGCATTAAGTGTAAATTGGCACTTCACTGTAATACCAACTCAACATCTTCAATGTAAGTAAGATCAAGATTTAAAGGGTCAAAAATGTATTTGTGGCCACTAGGGGGCAGGCATGTTTTGACTTTAAAATATATAGTAATTGTAATTTCAGCCCTATAACCTATATTTATATTACAAAACGCATTTTTTCTACTGTTTACTGCAGGATTAAGATATCCTGTTGACCTTAAACATCATATGCATCCATCTTACACATTGCTAAAGTAAAACTCTGTAATTTCTGTATATTAAAGTTGCCATGGTAACACTGTTATAAGAGAAAATTGTTTTTCAGAATAAAATGACTCCTATAAAAAGAATGTTTGTGTGAAAACATTTACTAGGAAAATCCTCAGAACCTCAAAACGCACATAGGTATAAAACAATCTAGTTAAGGATATCTCAACATATGCAATGTCTTGTTTTTAAAGATAGTGAAGAAAATTACTGAAGTGAATATTATATTAAAATGCTTTATGCAAATGCGCAGCATATTGTGTTGGCGTACTGACCGTGGTCTTATCAGCGTTGACCGGAACATCGTACATCTCGTTGAGATGGTTGTCCAGGAGGCTCTGCTGCGAGTGAGCCTGGATGATCTGGCTCAAGGTTTTCCTGCTCAGCTGCTTGGGGGGCAGAGCTGGAGGCTGACCGTCTAGCCCCTCTGGAGACCTGAGGGAGGAAAAGAGAGAGAATTGGACAGAAATAAAGAAAAGGGAGGGAGAAAAGTGTTATTTTTCTGATGAACAATGACATTTTAGATTTTGATGCAAACTGTATTTTCTCCGAGCAATCTCATTGTGCAAATAGAAACATGCTTCAGCAGGGGCAGTCCAGAGGTGGGCTCTGGTATAAAATGTAAAGGAGACAAATGGAGACAAACGGATAAAAGAGCGAGACATAGAGAGGCTTAATAGCACTGTGTTAGTCACAATGCATTAACCTCAATAAAAAGGGCTGCAAGAGGAAGGAACACCCCCACCCCCCCATCATCCAGACAATAAAAGGCCATCAGCGTGTATGATGAAACAACACGGCCAGTCAGGTAAGGCTTTCAGCAGCACCATGGATCACTCTCTAGGGGGTGAAAGCGAGTCATTTCAATGAGTGAGTGAGAGAGAGACACATGCACTCCTTAGGAGCGAGAGCATTGCCTTTGTTTTGGCTGCAACTACTGGTGCCACTTTGAATCTTAAATACACGGAACCTAACCTTTATTATGGGTCAATTATGAGTCAAAATCAGGTCAGGCTTTCAGAAGGAGGGCAGTGCACAGCAAGCCTGAGCCAGGACTGCACATCCTCCCACATTACTGCATTTCCTCAACACGACACAGACCAGTGAAATGGATATACAACTATCTTCATACCTTACCACAACTTAACCAAGGCCCTGGATTAAAGAGATAGAAAGCGTGTCTACACATGCTTTTTAGTTGCCCAGACCGAACTAAATGAGTGTGCACAGTGAGAAGAATCACATGCGAGTACATAAGACCAAGTCTAAAACAAGTTGCTAGAAAGAACCATGTTGCACTCAAAACCAACAAAAGAAACATTTTAAAACGGTGCACATGGAATTCTTTTTTGTTATAAAATAATTTTTTGAAGCCAGTCTTTGCTTATATTAAGAAACAAGTCTGATTACAGCATGCAAAGTAATTTATCACAACAGACCATACAGTTGCATGCAATGTTGTGTTTCAGTATTTTGTATAATTGTTCCCTGGCACTGTCAAGGAAACACTGACTGCTTTTATAACCTGTTGCTGTAATGTACCATGGATAGCTAAACAGATCATTTTCACATTACACAACTAAAAACAGAACATTATAGAGAGTGTGTCCAAGCCAGAGTTGTGGCTTTGTTGTATTGCATATGTGTGGAACTGACACAGCGTATAACTGGCCTGTGGGAGAGGAAGCAGACTAATTTAGTTATTATTGGAGGAAAATCTTGGTGGAACAATGGAAAGATTTGTATTATGGGTCAGAGCAAAACATATATTGAAAAAGGTTAGTCATATCACTTAAGATTGCAAATATACAGTCATTGTATATAAATCTGTAAAGTCAGGTTGAGGCTGAATCAAATCTATTTGGAAAAAAGACTAGATTTAGAATTTATATCTCCCCAAAACCGAAATGTAAACTGGATTGAGACCAGAAAGCAGACATCACAATGGGGTTGGCGGAGGTGGTCATTTGGAGCCACCAAAGTTTAGATAGATGATAAAAAAAAAACAAACATGAATTTGTTAACTTTTGACAATCTACTTAAATTGTAACAAGTAATCTATTTTCTAAATATTTGCAGCCAAATAGTAATATCTGACATTGGGAAGGTTCAGCCCACCCTCAGATCACAGTCTCTCAGACTTCTTTTGCATGTGCCTGTGTTTTTCGTGGCCCAAATAAAAGATGAACTACTCTCCTCAATAGAGTGGAAAGTTGTTTTAGGCAACAAAATTGAGAGATTTAGAACTAAATTGGGAATATAATTGATAGACAAATTGGCAAAACATTGATTTTCACAAAGTTCCTATTGCCTGGCATAGAGTGACAAAGAAACAGCTCAGTTTAATCTTACTCATCCTATCAATATGGCACATTACAATACAGTAATGACGTGCATACATGAGAATGATTGTCACGTGGCTTCATAAAACTGGATTCTTGCAAATGATGTAAAAACACCTTCATAGAGTCAGAAGGTAATTCTGTAAAATTAGAAGGACAAGTGTGATTTCAAAATGCCCATCAACACACTGACAAATTTATATCAATAAAATTCAATATTTTAAAAACCTAAACTTTTTTAGGTGGGTTTTGAAACAACAATTACTTCCATGATGGACAAACTAACAAAGCTAATAGAATGCTAGGCATGGAAAAGGTGTGTGTTGTCTGAGGAAAAGGGAGCAGGTGATTATGTCATCTGCTGGCTCTTTAACAGCGTGATGAGCCAACAACTTGCTCTGTGTGTGTGTGTGTGTGTGTGTGTGTGTGTGTGTGTGTGTGTGTGTGTGTGTGTGTGTGTGTGCGTGCGTGCGTGCGTGCGCATGTTGTAGGCAGTGGAACTGCCACTGTAATGTTACTTAACCACTCTGATGTCCAACTGAGAAATGTTCCATCCTTCCATCTCTATTCTTGCTCTCTCACACTCACACAGACAGACACACTCACTCCTACTGTGTCAACAGAAAAAGCATGCCGTATCTACAATGGCTCTTTTGCCTCATTCGAATCACCGACATTAAAGCACAAACCGGTGCAGGCCAACAGCACATGTGTTATACTCATGGCTCATTTCCAGCTCTATATAGCAAAATGGTCCAGCTGGACAAGCAAAGATGATAACATGATATGTTAAGCATTAATTAAGTGGCTTTAATGGAATATTTCTATTAAGAACTATGGAACAATGTTGTAAAAACATTGTGAATGAACAACATTAGACGCTTTAGCACCGTGCTAGCTTGGACAGAGGCTCACACGGCATCCACCAAGCGTTGCCGAGTGAGCGAGCAGCTGAGCAAGACAGTAAAATGACTAGTTGGCAGTCCAAACAAGTCTTTGCTAACTATTTCCACCTTACATTCCAACAGGTTTGTGAGTCCACGCTACAACATTTTGAGACAATAGTTGTACCAAAGACAATTGTAAGGTGATGTATATGAACACTGGCGTTTACTGAGAGACAGTGTTAAGTACTTTCAGAATCAATTATGAACAGCTGTACACAGATTTAGGCTTTCAGGCCTTGAAACAAATGTGGAACTTTATTACAATAGTTAAAGGAATCCACCAGATATTTTATAGTGTGACATACATACACACACACACACACACACACACACACACACACACACTAATTCCTAGTTCAGCCAGTACAACCTCTCCGCCCTGCTACCCGCTATAAACACATTTTACAGGCTGTTTGTCAAAGGGTTCATCTTTTCAATGGGGCCGACTACGCGACAGTGGGAGAGGGTGTGAACTGTCGGGAGAAGCCACAGACCCAGACAGACATTTAAAAACCAGTCAACTCAGCAGGACAGTCAGACAGAGTGGCACTAACACTGATGAGTAAAATTCAACTTCAAAATTAAAGAGTGGCTGTTTTTTGGGGGGGGGGGGTGATTTATTTGTGAGCCAGTTCATGTACAGTGAAATCTATTTCCCTGCCACCAAGTCAAAGGTTGATGATGTTTTGATCTTTTCCCCCCAAAGAGCTTTAAAGAAAGAAGGCAGGACGTTTGTGAATCAAAAACAAGAATCCAGAGGAAGATAGGAAAGAACAAGAGACGCTTGGAAAATTGAGAACGACAACAACTTTTCCCCTGACGCTCGTTAGTTTCATGAAGCATCCAGCAGGGGTGGGACTTACGGTGTGGAGTCCAAGCTGATGCTGTTGGCCTGCGTGGACGACGCCGACTTGTGATTGGAGGAGAAGACAGGCAGGCTGGGTGAAGCGTGGATCACATGATCGACCAGGTGGCCAACGGACGACGGGCGCAGTCGGGTGCCCTCTTGTACAAACAGTGAGTTCCTGACAAACACACACAGATTTGTATTGTTTCTAGAAACATTAATAAAAATGTTGCTTTAAAACTGTATTTGGCTTCCCCCTAACTGACTGAATCAAACAATGACTTCAATTAATTTGCTGTCATTTTAAATATTCCATAACATGTTGAATGTGATTACATTTAATTCCGCTGTCATAGTTGTCTAAAAATGGCGCTAAAGTGACTGTCAACCTGCTATGAACACTGAAACTTGGGACTCACTGATTGGGCGTCCCAGGCGGTGAGCGGGTGGGCAGGCTCTGGGTCTCCAGTCTCTCATCTGATAGGCTGTTCCGGCTGACCGACTCCCAGTCAGTTCCGCCCAGCAACTTCCTGGCCAATGGCTTGCTGGGAGATCTGCGCAAACCAGGACATGAATTCAGTTGTGGCCAGATAAAAAATTATATGATATAATATAAATTAATGTTCCTGTAGTGTTTATCTACCCATAGATGCCTGGAATGACTAGATTCAGCTAACCAAGAAAGACATCTTGATTACCTGGCAAACACTCTGTCCTTGATGCCTTTCTCCTTTCCATACTGTACAGACTGCACCTCCGTCCGCCCGCTAGAGACCAAGACAACAAAAACAACAGTGAATAGACTAAAAATAATTAATACTTTAAAAAATAATAGAACTTTAACTCTTGTGTTTAGCAAGGTTTCACAAGTGATTTCTAAAGCTGAGTGTATGACATGTAGAGATATAGTGTTTCCCCTGACAACAGGAAAATATGGTTTTGTTTTTCAATAATAAGAGCTACATTGGCATCAGTCCCTGAAATTAAATTCTTCCTTAAAATGACCAAATCGGTCAAAATAACACCAGCATTACGAGTTGAGCGTAGTCTGCCAGCCAATAACAAGTGCAAAATCATATATCACATTTACTACAGATATTTTATCATGTCACTGTTAAAAATGTGCAATTCAAAAGTGTATCCATCCTTATTGGATAGTCGGTTCATATCTTGAGAGCAAAAACACACCCACATACACACACCATCAAGCCAAACATCAGAGCGAGGCTCGCTCGCGTTGCAGCTGCTCAATAATGCATCACAAGACCCCCAACTCTCAGTTCACTCACATTTCATAGAATAGGGAAATAAAAAAAGCTACCAATGAAGTGACACTAAATTGTCACAGGGCAAGGGCATAATACAGTACTGAGACAAATGGTTGCAGAAATGACGTTATTTCAATTTCTTAGTCCCCAATCCAACTTTAAAAACCCGAAAACTGTACAGTATATTACAACAATGAAAAGAAGTGTTTTGTTTGAGGAGGGGGTGGCTGCAGTGGTGCGGGTCTGTGAAGATGGACACAAACATGCAAATGATTCCTGCAAAACCTATGGTAAACCCTTAAAGATTAAGCTGTGGTTTTCTGGGGGAAGGCAGCATGAAAGGCACTTACTAGCCTTCAAGTGTTTCAGCCTCAGTCCTAAAGTGAAACAACTGCATCACCTTCCAAACGAACATGTATTTCTGCTGATCTTTCCCTGAAGTGGGACTACTGCCGAGAGTCAGACAGGAGGAAATACAGACAAAGTGTTTGTGTGTCTGAATGAGTGTGTGTACATCAATCAATACGTCAAAGTCTGGCTGTCAAGGCAAGACTTTTCAGTGTCTCTCTGTGTGCTCTGTGGATTCCCTCCATGTTCCTGTGGGACTGTATGTATGTGCATCCTCTTGTTCTTACCAGTATCTGAACTTTGAGCCCAGGGTGAAGTAGTGAGCGAAGAAATTCTTCTGTGGCGGAATGGGCCGCTCTAGTCTGAAGAAGGTGTGGTGCTCCACACAGGCCTTCCACAGGTTTTTGCAGGCCCGATAGTTGACCATGTTGAAACCAAGCAGTGTCTCCCGGGTCTCAGTCTATGTGCAGAAAGGAGAAGACAATAGTTAGCGGGCCATCAAATAACACTTTCAGCATGTGAGGGGACAGTGGGTGACCAATATTCAGCCAGTTTATCTAAATGCAGGGAAAAATACATATACACAGTAAAGATAGGCAGTGTGTAGTTTAGTCAAAATTAAAGTAAGATATAATAAACCACAAGGTTTTGTGGTTCCCAACCTTTTTTGGCAGACGTACCCACACAGCTTTGTCAAATCATCTCAAATGCCCCTTCCTCATCACCAGCCATCTTGTTCTCATTCTAAAATGTCTTAAATTGTATATAGTTTTACACTACTATGAATGTTTAAGTCAGTTTGGACTTCTACTACTACCACTTGATAATGGCGGAAGCTGGATGTTTCAATTTCAACTATCTATCCATTTCAACGATTTATTCTTACCTTTAGCTACCTACGTCAACCATTTATACATTACTTTAATATAACAGTTTCAACAGTTTATTCTGAGTCCCTTAGTTTTCAGGGACTGAGTATGTGGGGATGATGTTTATGCCATTTATTTCCATAGGAAGTTAATGTAGCAGGCAAATGCAGGTTGGATACAGATTCAAAGGTCACTGATACCACAATACACCCAGCAATATCAAATGTGACAATTTATTGAGTTTAGAATTTGTTTTTCATTTATATAATCTTTAAAAAAGGTTCAGTGCATCACTGTGAGGTGACCAGGAGCAATTCTATAACAAATTACCTGCAAATTAGTTAGGCCTGACTGTCGAACCAAAAATATTTATTTTAATTTAACTCAGAGACAAAGAAACGGAAGAAGGAAGACAGATAGGGATGAGTACACAGCAAGAATCCGATGGTAGCAGGTGGAGAAGAAGTGGCCAATGATGGAGGAGTAGAGGGAGAGAATGAAAATCCCAGCATTAAATTGCTAGGTGCAGTCTATTTATTATCAGTTAAATAAAATATTTGCCATGCTCAAGGCCAGTACAGCGCTCTAGATGCATTCAAGGAGGATGGAAATGGAAGAAAAGAAAATGAAAATAATAGAACTGTATCATTTAAATCTTAGTAATAATAGTATTTATATAACGAATGATTAAAATTCACTGTACAAAAGGATGATTGATGCCTTTGCAAATATTTGAGGTGGAAATGAACAGCACATTGATTGTGATAGTGACAGATCTGCTGTCTGTAGAATTGTTTGTTGCGTTGAGAATAGAAAGATCCACGTGTCGAACAAGGGATGCAGGACACAGTGGGGGATTAAAGGAGAGTCAACTGGGACACCAACAGCTTGGGGTTAATCTGACACTGATTGCACACATATACCATATATGCAGACGCAGCTCCGATAACATCTACAGTATACACACACACATATTTATACAGACAGTATGTGCAGAAAAACACACAAGTGGGTAAACTCCTTCATCTCTTCAGAAAATAGACAATTGTGGGAGGCAGGTGGTGGTTAAGAGGTGTGTGTGTGTTTGTGTGTACACCTACCGCCTCTCTTCTTAGCTGGACAAAAAACTGTTTGCACTTGAAGGAGATTTTCACAATTTTCAACCTGGAAGCAGGAAAAGACAAATAAATAAGTTAATTTCTTCACAGTTAATGAGCCTATCACCTGTACTGAGCCACAGATAAAATAATTACACTTTTGTTAGTTAAATGTCATGTGCTTGTGCAATGTAGTCTAGCACTGTCATGCATGATGTTTCACATTATGATCCCTGTTTTTTAATTTCCTTGCGTTTGCTGAATGTTAACACTGGGTTCAAATGTAGCAGTGAAGAAAACAGCACTGGTTCTGATTCTGGTCATATTGTAGAAGAAGAAAACATCCAGATACAATGAAAGCAACAACAGCTTCATGCATCATGACATTGTGATTCTTCCTGTCCAACTAACATCGTGTTATCCCCATTTTTTCCCCTTTTTGTTTCCCTTAAGGTTGGAAAAATCATCACCCTGCCTGACATAATAAAATATATTCTGCATCTGCCTGTTCCACTTCATCATTGAAGCTATATGATGTTTACGCTGAGCTGCATCATAACCATCCGCTTTTGTTGTTATTTTTGAGGATATTTTCTGGTCGCTATCCGTTTTCATGGATGTAACTAGATAGCTACTGTGGCTGGTTATGCAGGAAGATGATGTTGACATTCGACATTCTTACCCTGCCTACAAAGTTGGCAGTTATGTAGAAGAGGGTCTGGAATCAGTCTACACATATGGTATCTTTGGAAGCTTTCGGGGGAAAAACTGGAATTTACTACTGGAGTTTGGATATACAGCCTAACTTTGTAATGACTGACCCTTATGCACATCAGTGGTATATGAAAGGTTAAAATATAAAAAATATATATAATTTAATTTTACCATGCACCAGTTGAAGCTTAGCCATACTCAGCCACACTTTGCTCCTGTCGACCACATTTTAAGTATTCATCACTGGCAATGCAGGTGGACGCACGGCAGGTCTGATATTCTCTTTCAGTAATCAATAAATAGAATTGAAAATCAAACTTCTCAATGAATCGCCTGTCCTTCATGTGAGCTGACTCCCAAAGTCACATCCCAACTGTTAATTTAACCTCCGACCCGCTCCTCCTGCCATAGCTGGAGGGTGTGGGTCATAAGAGCAAGAACACACTTGAGTCTCCCCATGGTTCAGCGATGCCCATCTTTTCTCGTCAGTCTGTGTATTATCTAGTGCTGCGTCTAAAGAGGCAGAAACGGTCTAAAGTAATGTTCGAATCAGAAGACCACACACGCGCCGCCGCAGTGAGAGGTCTGCTGATGAGCAGCAAAGTAACATAATCCCTTCCTAGAGCTCTGATGCCGCTGTGACTCACCGCTCCCTGCTAAATATATTTTACATACTTACGCACACACTTGCATGGACAAACACACACATGCGCACACACACACACGCTTAGGCAGTGTGAGTCATGCCCCATCTAAGTGTGTCTCATTTGTCAGGCTGCTGTGAACAGAAATAGGAAAGAGAAATAAAAGTCTAAATGTTTCTCTCTCTCTCTCTACCCTTCGTTACGCTTCAATCTTTAGCAAAAAAAGAGGACAAATGATGAGAAGAGGGGAGAGACACCATGAGAAGTGACAGGACTAAAGCAGATGTAGAAACAGTGGGCCTTTGTTAAAGCGAGGATGAAGAAAGTAAGCAACGAAGAAGAGAAAGAAAATGAGTGAGCATAGGGTGTCTCTTTCTCACACATGGTAGAGGACAGCTGGGGACGCCACTGTTGCTCTCTAAATTTAGCTCAACTGACTGGATATGCACACATACAAGATATTTTTCTCCACCAATTTGTGTTCCTTCATTACATTACAATAACTTAGCTCCATTCCGTGGTGACTTTTCCTAACTCTAACCAAAACCCAAGTCATTACCCTAAAAATGTCATGCTTTTTGTCCCTAAACAGTAGGCGAGTCCCCAGAATTATGAAGTTGGTCCCCAAAATGTCAGGAACACAAAATCCTTGATTCTACAAACCCTACATCTGCACACACTCAAACTCATCCCACCACAAATGTCTTACTGTTACTGTCAGACATTCACTGATGCTCACACACATACACACACCAGCTGTTATGTGCATTTGGTCTGTGTGTGTGTTAAGCCTACACACGAGTGAATTATCTTTCCGGAGTTACAAGGATTTGAGTGGTTACTATCCCACCCCCGGCACCCATTAACATTTAGACTCCCACTGTGCAGCAGCAGAATATGGGAGATTTCCAAGAATCAATGCTTTGGAGAGAGAATGTGAGCAAGAGATATAAAGAGTGATGGGAAGTAAGAGAATTAGACAGAGAGGGTGAATAAAGGACACAAACAGAAGGCGAGCAAGCAGATTTGATGGCTATAATATTTCCAGGAAAACTAGTTCAACATGAGGCCCCCTCCCAAGCAAAGGCTGGTGGAATCATCTGCATAATTCTAGAAAAGATCAACTTAGGCTTAAACATTAATACGCCATGTCAATAATCACTATGTGAGAGGTTTCCAAAATATTACAGGGCGCATTTCTCTGCAAAAAGGGTCTGTGGAAGTGGTTCAAGTGGAGCTGGCAGCAGACTGATGGACTGAGAGGTTGTTGTGTGACAAGAACATCCACAGTTTGATTCCCCAGATCAGGGCAAATCTGGCTTGGGTAAATGACAGAGAATCGTAACTGAAACTGTGATCACATGTGATCACAAGCTATTTTTATGTCTCGCACTAACACTCGCATTAACAGAAACACCACTCCCACTGCCCTTCACTTCCAGAAGGGTCCCACAAGGTTCCGTACTTGGTCCTCTTCTGTTCATCCTCTACCTGCTGTTTTCATGGTGTCCACTTCCACTGCTAAGCCAATGATTGCATATTCACTAAGTCCATCGACGCTGGAACTCAATCTACCCGGACCAACTGCCTCACTGAAATTAAATCAAAGATGCAGGCCAGCTTTCTAAAATTGAACTATGACAAATCTGATAACATCATCGGTCCCAAAGCTCTCACAAAAACCACCCACAACTTCTGCCTCATCATCGACAACTTCACTTTGTCTCCCTCTCCACACATTTGCAACCTTAGAGTAAGCTTATAAAGTAACCTCTCATTGGAGCCCCATGCAAATCACTTCCTGGTTCTTACTTTATCATGGTTACTAGCTAGATAAAAATTGCAGCAAATACATCTTGCAGAAACACTCAGGTAGTGCACCTGCACATTTAATAACACATGTAATTTATGTTTTGTGTGTGTGTTACTCACCATGGGAAATAGTTGATCCGTACCCTATTCTTGTAAATCACAATGCCGGCCGACATCACCCCAATAAGAATCTCTGTGTTGCTCTGGTCCTGAAGAGAGGGGAACAGACTGTGTGAGTAGTGAAGATGGAGGCAGGGGAGCAGAGCCCAACGGGAGACACAAAGAGTATGTAAACAGGAAGAGAGCAAGACATTTTTTGTTAGGTTTCCTCACTTAAGTAGACATTGTTGAACACAGAGCTTCCTCTGGGTCCACCCGCCTCAAACTAAGAGCCAAGGTTAATGAGACACTGAAAGAAACTCACTCAGAGTATGAGAGTACGGGTTCAGGCCAGAATCCAATGAACATATAAAGTAAATAAGAGAAGACCTTCCTACATGTGCAATGTGAAACTGATGATGACAGAGAGATGCTGAAACATGTTTGCCTTGTGGTACTTTATGATGACACCAAAACTGATTATCACTAATCAATATTCATGAATTGTCCAACTGGAAAACCAGCCTGGAGACTGTTAACCACCTCAGATTGAGATACTCTGATCATGATGCTGGGTTCTAGCTGGCGCCTCATTTAAGGAATTGCTTGCATACTTTGATATTTTGATATAATATTAAGGATCATAATATACGGCAAAGAAATGTTTACTCCTATAGAAAAGACTTACTTAAAAAAGAAAGGCTACTCCCAACCCAAATAATTCAAGCAATGCTTATGTAATTGCCTTGTCAAAATTGCTCTTAAAGTACGTTTGAAGTTGAAACCAAGTTAGTCCATGAAAGGGCTTAAACACCATGATATCATAGCACATCAAAATGCAACATGTTCAATGTTCAATCATGATACACATATACAATCGCGTTCCACGTTGAAATGTATCCTCTGCTTTTAACCCATTCGGCCATCCTTCTTCTGAGGGGAGCTGGAGCAGTGGTCAGCCTTCTGTGGCGACCGGGGACCAAGTCCAGTGCACATCCCTGTCCTGTCTTGGTCAGGGACAGGTCAGGATAGACGCACAACCGGGGGCAACATAGTTCTCATCCCTTCAGGAGCTGAGGTGAGTGTTCCAGCTGGTACTGTAGCACAGTAGCCAGAGTAGATCAGACAGGTAATACTTTGGATTCATGTCTATCCAATAGAAATATATGAAACAAATGATGCTAAATGGTGACTTGGCTACTCTGCTACTCTACATATCAGTGAGATCTGAATACAAGTGTGTAGGCATCAACTGTACACACACTGCAGCCACTGCCACCTGTTCTCATTCCCCCACAGCTGCTGAGGGAATGAAAACAGCATCCCATCAACCACGTTGTGACATTGGGATTCAGGTTGGGACTTTATTATATCAACTCTGATGCCACTGGTTGAAGGCAGAGAGGGCTAAAGTGAGATCACAGACACACTGACATGTCTAACAGGTCGCATGGCTCTTAATGGGAAATAACTCCCCAGCACTAGACAAACGGCAACACAGAAACCAACACACAAACAGAAACTGGATATACGGAAGTCTTTAACACACACACACACACACACACACACACACACTTACACCAAAACAGACAAGTGTCAACAGTCACAGAAAAAACCTTACTTACCCTTGCATAGTGCAGCTCTACCCCGTAGAGCTCCAGCGTGCGTGCTGTGTTCAGATAATTAAACTCTGACTGGGCAGGAGATAGACCACTGAGAGAGAGGGAGGGAGGGAGGGAGGGAGGATGTGTGTGGGAGCAAAGGGGGTGATGATGACAGGGTAGGTGGAGAAGGAGAGACAGAGGGAAGGGCACAAAAAGAAACAAAAGAAATGGGCAATCAGAGGTATGAATGAAGTAACAGCATGGGAAAGGTCAGACAAACTGTGGCATAGAAGTCTTTTGTGTACCGTATGTATGTGTCGGAGCACCTTAAAGCATGTGAAGTAGTGATTTTTCTCAGTGCCTAATATGATATACACTGACGGTAGAATGAATTACATTGACTGCAACAAATGGTGCCATAACAATACTTGACATGACAGTGGCTCTGCAGTGACCAACAGCCTCTTTATCTGGACATACAGTAGTAATCCTTTCAAGGACTCCAATCCCATTCACTTTTGAGTGATCTTCCTGACACATGCACGGTTGTACAGTACGTGCGAGTCCCTTTGTGTTTGTACATGCATTTGAATGTCTGGGGGGCCATAACTCGTGCTTGTTTGGGTGTCCCAGCGTACCTGTGCTGCTGGTGATGCTTGGCGACCTCTTTGTGGAAGTCTTGTGGTGGGTTGGAGGTGAAGCAGTATTCCGACAGGTATCCGGGTGCATGCTCCGTTTCACTGTAGTCCCCCAACTCAGCTAGACACACAGTGAGACATAGAGATAAATGGATATAATGTCGATCTTTCAATTTAACAGGCGAAGAGGCGGAAAGACAGGTAATGAGGGTGACAGAGGGGTCTACACTCATTGTGCACAGGTATGTTTTGTAATTATCCCTTTAGAAAAATTATTGTGGCACAGGACTGTAATGAACTGAATAGCTGTGCGATAATGAATGTTATACTGGAGTGTTTTTGTTGCCAATGCGGCCTTTTGGCCATGAAAGCGATTTAACCAACACTAGGTCATAACAATCTTCATTGACAAACATATTCCGGTTGTATGCTTTGGCTCATTATTCACTGAAATGGCACCAAACCACTGACATACAGGAGCTTTTCTGTACACAGATGGTGAAAAAAACCCCAAAAAGAATCTTCACACCGTAGCTGCACATTTCTCACAGCCTCTGAAAATCCTGTACCAGCAAGAAAGAATGCATTTATCTGTACAAACACATAATGGATAGACACTGAACTTGTGCACTTAGTGTTTACTCTGTCATAATCACATTATCAGACCAGCTACGATCCACCAATGCGTGAACATATACAGTGCCAAGCCGGTCCAGAAGAGGTGGCAAGACTGTGTGCTATTACACCAGATATCTTTAAGAACATGTCAAAACCTAAATGGCACATATAGATCAATTAGGAATTAACAAGCGTGTTTTGGTTTAGTCCCTGGACTTACCTAATAGCCGGTAGCCTAGCTTATTGATCAACGAATCAATTACAACTCGCTCGCTTATTGATGTGCACACAGCTCCAGGGAGACATATATGTCCGGTCAATAGCTTATATCTTACAACAGTAGACTTTTATGCTGCAGCTATTACTTTAACCGGGTTCAATGTTAAGGTTAAGGTAAAGACTATCCGACAACCTGATCAATCTTTACTTATCCATCTTTTGACGCGAGATCCAAACTCAGCTGCAGATTGGCTCAGAGTGGAAAGACTAGCTTGAGCTCAGGCCCCTTACACCCGTGCTATTGACCAACAGAGCACAAACAAGACATTCAACTCTCCATTTGTGATGATGGATTTACACGCACTGTGAGTCATTTAGTCCAATTTTGTATGCATGCATGTGTGTGTGGAAGCTCTCACTCCCCTTATTAACATTCAACATCTTTTCTCCCCCAGAATCCACCACTGTCAATGTGAATGAATTAACAAAAAAAACCCCACTATGCAACTCAATGAAAACCAGCTTTAAAGATGTAAAAGAATGAAAAGCTGCATTACACAAGCCCATACCTGCTGCTTTAAAATGAACAAAGACATGTTATTTCAAGATCTCTTTTACCAAAGTGCTTCATTTCAGACAGTATTTGGTCAATTTCAAACAAGAGTTTAGGTACACTGGGTGGGATTTGTGGTGAGAATGCAAGGTTTACTGCAGAATTTAGAGTGATCAGTGCGGGCATTTGGGCCAAGCTAACTGCATTAGCAACACAGCAGCTGCTTCGAGCCGTTCCTCCCAAAGCAAACATTTATCTTCATAATCTGGCTTGGCACTGGGCGAAGTGACAACATAGGCCTAGCTACACAGTGTGTGTGGGTAAAAGCAGTAGTGTCGTGATGTCAGTAGTCTAGGCCAAATCTCTTCTCTGACCTATATACTGTAGCAGTGTAAATTCCACATGAAATATGCCAGGGAGGTGGATGACGGAAAGCGGGAGAGAGCAGAGAGAAGGAGGGGGGGGGGGACTGAACAGAGATAAAAGAAGAAAACAGACAGAGGGCAAAACAGGCTGCATGAACACAATGAGCAGCAGTAAAAGAGAAAGAGCGAGTGAGACAGACCGAGCAGTGTGTCAGGAGTCATCATTCTGACGACAGAGGGGCCCAGTCAGCATTTCACCCAAACGCTAAATCGCAACAGTAGATGAGATTAGCGCTGAGGCCGAACCTCCACTGGCATACACTGGTCTGCTGGTTTGAAGAGATGTTTTCTAACCAGTGGTGTTGAAAATAAAATGTCAGACCATGAGGTGGTGGAACAACAACCAACCATGTAATTTATTGGGTTGCCAACAGCATGCCTGTAGCAAAATTTGGGTTTCTATAATGAAAGTGTTGATTCTGTTTGCAACAATATCATCTAGCTCTATTACACACAATCGGACATTACACCTAAAACATTCATTTAGTTTTCCTTCAGCACTCACCGCAAACAATTCCAGAAATTTGAGTCGTCAATAAATATGGAAGAAATAAAGAATTCATAGTTGCTGTCGCTCTAGCACTTTTCCATTTGCCACTGTGCCATATTTTGAAAACAAGGATTTTTCACTACTCCCGACTGCAAAAACCGAACCCCAATCACATTGAATATTTATACCACTGTGAATACTATCAAATATCACCACACAGCTTAATTGAATCATGATGGCTTCAGAGCAGCAGCTACGAATGCACTGGAGCCACCACAGTCATTACATTTAACTGTGTGTGGAGCTAAAGAGAGGCTTAATGAATTGCCTTTCAACCGTTATTTAGAGTGGATCAGGGGAGCACTACTTACATTGAACAGCATAGGATGCCAGCAGTGCGGCTGTGTTGTGTGGACACGGCAGTCTGGAAGCCACAGGAACACACACACACGAAGCACATTAATACAAAATACATTTTAGTTCTTTTCAAAGAGCAGAGATTACTCATCCTTTACAATAACAGTAATATAGAAATGCAAAAAAAAACATCAGTGTAATTTTTTATTTGAAGAAACCAACACTTATCTTCACTGACAAAAGCAATAATGAGCGTTAGGTGCGTTTGTATACAAACTCACACTTCCTCCAGTCATACTCCTCTTGGCAGAATAGAGACCCACTAGCGCTCACCACTACAACCAATGCTAATGTAATGATAATAGTTGTATTACTCATTATGAGGCAGAACTGTCCGCTCTTACTGTACAGCGACATCTGATACACAAAGGATGACACACTCACCTTCCAGTAAATATATCCTGCTTGATCTGAAGAAAATATTGGTACCTGTGGGGGTGGAACAACAACACACTGCATTAGGAAGAGAGACCAGTGGACCATTCCCTGTTTAATTTGACTATAATGTGATGTAAAGACAAGCAGTCCACAGATGCCTGCTGACGCTTCTGATGGAAGTGCCTGTTACATGACGGTTTGTTATTTTCTTTATGAGCATCAACGAGAGGATGAACCTCTGGTCGTCACACTCCATTTGCAATAATAGCCTCTTTTCATAAAACCAATTGTATCCAGTTTACTTAAGATCTACAGAAAGGACAGTACACAGTATACATCTGGAAGAACTGTGATTGGACAGCTTGCGTTTCCTCCTGCATGTTTCTGATGCCGCTAGAGATTGTTGAGAGTGACTCCAACATCAAGAAACTAATTGGAAAAACACTCCCTAGTCTTCTCTTTCTCAGTATCACCCATCTAGCAAACCATTTCCACGGCAAACCTTCTCACTGAGACCAGTGCTCTGTATTTCTGGATGAAACTATATAACTACAGTGACTGCGTGGCATTGGTCTGAAACAATGTGAACAGTTGCTGTGGGTATGGATGTATGAATCTAGCTCAACACCTTTCCAAAATGAACCCCCTTTCATCAGAAGACATTGAGCATTTACGAGGGCGATAATCAGTAACATTAACACTCTTACCGCGTGTATTCTTCCTGAAGTTTATTGGGGTCTGTCACAAAGAATTTGACTCTGAAGCTCAGGTTATGAGGAGACCCTCCTGGGGGGAAAAAAGATGATGTGTTAAGAGTGGAAAAGACAAAATTAGAGATCTGTGAGTGGATACAAACTGTAAGTGCAATGGAAGCTTTAAGACTGGATTTCATCTGACAGTCAAATGCCTGACAGACAACATGCGCAGCTATTGCAATTACACGATTTAAGCTGTGCTAAATGTATTTATCCAAGAACTTTGATGTTTAGCTAACAATGTGTGACATTGTTGGCAGAGTAATGACTTTCAACATGGTCTCGAGTAGAATTTATTTCTAGCAGACATCTTCATTTCTACACACCTATTCCTTTTTTCCAACCATTACCGGATTTAAACTGGTGGAATAAGTGACTCAAAGTGTAAAAAGAGGAAGCCTACATTTATACAAACACATCAATGTAACTCTATGTACTGTGTGAAATACAAACTCCTCAGTGAATCAGTCACCCAGCATAGAAACAGAGTTGAAACACAGTTCAATCATTGCTCGAGGAGAACTGCATTTCTCAATAGGGCTGCTTCTTAATTGTTCTACATGTTATAAATTCAGTCATTATTTAAAAAAAAGGAAACAAGAGTTGAAATGAAGTTTAATCATTGCTTAAGGCAGAATCCTAATGTTAAATCTCACTCAGTGTGGACTGGAGACTGTTGCTTAGGGTGCAGTGTGGCTTTTTAACTGTCACTGAGGCCAGACTGCAGACTGCTGCTTCAGCCAGCTGGTAAATCTTGAAATTTACATTTAAATCAAGCAACCGAGTTGGACCTGAGTGAACTGGTCTTGGCTTTACGGCTTTCTGTGGATTCCTGAAAATGACCCGGACTGGTTAGTTAAGGTGATGTGTTGTGGATTTTTCACCTACTTTTTAACTGTTTCCTGATGGGCTTGTTGGGATCGAGCCAGCGCTGTAAAATATTGATTGAGAGACACTTAGAGACACCATAACGCTTCCACAGCATGAACACACAACCTCAATAATTCACCACACAGAGCCACTAAAACACTTTGCACGTGCATACAAACATCAGTATACTATACACACTGTCCAGCAGTAAATGCATATTCTAGATAGTTATTTACACACAGTCATCATGCATCTGATTTTATGAATGATCCACATGCAGAGCACCTCTAGAGTCCTCTTGTAGGCTGACACATGCATCCTCATGCGCTCACCCCCCCCCCATAGATCAAAAACATCATACTGACTGGCGTATCTAAGGAGTCATCAGCCAAATGCAGGCCAAAGTAGTCTCTCTCAGTCAGCTCCAGGTGCTTAAAGACAGCATCCAGCAGCACCTGGCCATGATCCGACTTCTACAGAGAGGGACAGAAAGGACGCAATGGATTAGAATTTGTTACGCACTGTGGAAAAACAAAGGAAGGAAGGGAGGCACAGCTTTCATAGAAGATCTCTGCATCACGTCCTCGCCTCTTTGCTGCTCCTGGACTCCTCTGTGAAAGGTCACGGGAAGAACAGTGAGGGGAAGCGATGGAACCATGTGTATCCTGCGCCGTATCGTAGCGAAGACAGGTGCGTGGTGCTGCTGGTGCTCGTTACACAAAGAAATCCCATTTCCCCCTCCACAGACATCTAAATTATTTAGAAATTACTACAGAAACATTTCACTAAGTTAAGCTTCATGCGTGACTCGGCCACGTGTAAGCCTTATTTAATATCGTTTTAACCACATGGGGAAGAACAAGTATAAGGGCTTAAGTTGATGCGTGCCTGTGGGCCGTTGTTGCATATTTATCCATTTCGCTACATGGTTTGTCCAGTGACTGTGTAACACCATCTGACATGTGTCTAACAACGTTATACAGGCCTAAATAAAACACTTTTAAAACGTTGCCAGCGTGAAACCTTAACATCTAACAAACATGTCAAGCCACTAACGTTTCGGCTACTTACAACTTGTCTCTTCTTTTTCTCATTTTATACAGAAGTGTGTAGAGCCACAATGAATCTTAAAATCTATCAACATATCAGCTTGTTTAAACGTGACCCCAGTTCCCACGTTCACCAGCTGTCTTCAAAAAAACAGAACCACTTGGTGACCTGGCTTGTTGGGCGAGCATCTGATCATGAAGAAAATCACTACTTAAACAATATAAATATGTCAGTCACATACAGGAATATGGGAGCAGCAAGGAAGTGAAAGCTCATTGTTACATGTTCACCAACAATTCAACTTTTTGTTGCCTTTAACAAGAGATAATCAATCCATCAATGAAACGCAAACGTGATGGGCAGGAATTCGATGAAGACTGTCATGAGATTAGAAAGCAGCCTATACGGAAGCGTCAGACATTTACTACTGAAGAACACTTGGCAATGAAAAACAAAACAAAGCACCGTGATGAAAAAGGAAAGAAAGAAGTGACACATTTCAACACTGAAACCACCTTCTGCCTGTGGTCAGGCTTGCATCAGGAGAGATGTGGAAAGAGGAACATTTTGAGAGATAGGCTGAGAATTCAGGAGGGTAATTAATTTCGAGTAAATCAATGACCGTCTGCTTTTAAAGCAACTTCAAATCTACAGGTTCATGCTGTCAGAAGTCTACTGCCGAAGTTTTGGGCAGGAAGTCAGTGCTGCTTCGTGAACTTGGGAATGCAGCTAAAGCACTAGAGTCGGCTTAACAATCAAAAGCATGGGCCTGACAACACATGCAAGTCCAGTCTCATGCAGTTATCAGAACCATGTTTCTATGGGTTTTTTGAAGATGAAAGTAGGGCTGTGCGATTAACCGAATTTTGGTTTTCCAACAATTATGAAAACAAGACAATCGAGATGAAACGATTATTGTGCCGCATTCCGTTTCCGTGAAATTCAAAGTGTGCAAGCAGTCTTAACACTGTGATGGATGACTATAATGTGCATTTTGGGTGGTTTCTCTTTTCAAAGTGAACAGATTGTAGTTGTTGTATCCTTGCTATCCTTTGAGCAGAAACTCACACCTGATCCTGATCTCAGAGAGAAGGAGGGAGAGGGGAAACACGGTGCAACTCCATCAGGAAACCCATGGGAGAACACACACACACACACACAGTTACTGCGCTCGTCCACCTCCCCCTTTACCCTGGTGACACAGTTTTACAGCAAGCATGTGTGAGTAAAGAGTGTGTGAGCGGGATGAACGATCAGAATGATAGTTGACATGTTGACATAGCAGCCCTCTAGGATCACCGGCAGCCTTTTAGCGAGCTGTGTGTGTGTGTGTGTGTGTGTGTGTGTGTGTGTGGTGCATGCAGGCAATCTACTGCTGTCAAAACCTTGTTAAGTGTGACTCAACTCTGATACCCTCTGCACTCCTTCCTTCTCTTCTTGCTCACTTCCCTACAGCTTTCCTACCACATTTGAGTGATAGGACAATGAATAAAACTGTTAAAAGTGCCTGCATCTCAGTACAACAAAATCTCATACTGCTGTATATATCGGAGGTGTTGGCGAAGGAATGTTACCAAATCTGGCGAAATGGACAAACAGTCATTCAGAATGTGTCCACGCCAAGTTGGCTGAAATTGAAAATGTACAACTTATCACATCCACACTAAGCGGACTATGAAAAATGCATCTTTGAAAAAACAAACAAAAGCACTCCAAAATGGCTAAATGTGAAAATGTTGGCGTCGCATTAGGCTGTGGTCGGGAAAACGGACCTTCTCAACAACAAAAACACATTTGACTATCATGAGATCTCTGTCTGATTGTCAGATGACCTAGTTCTTAGATTCTTAACTTAAAAAGAGTGTAAAACCAACCGAGCATTTCAACTGGGACCAGCTTTGAGAAAATAAAATCAGTTCGAAAGCAATCTATATATAGATATATAATCATATACATGACAAACTGTCACACATATGAACTCCGAGAATAGCTGGCTACATCAGTAACAGACTGATTTACAAAATCACAGAAAAGTCGCATGAGTCAACCGATTTGCTGAGTGGGGTCAAAGGGGACAAAACGAGGAAGTGTAAAAACATGCAAGCCTCTAATATGATGCTTCCCCATGTAAGGCTATTCAGAGACTCTGTGTGTGTGTGTGTGTGTGTCCACTGTTTCCCCTTTGTATGAAGCGGCTTTTCAAGCTGGATGTGGGAGCCCTCTGTGCACTTTTTATACTGTGCTCCCAGGAAACCCATCGCCCCTCTGTGTGTGTGTGTGTTAACCTCCACTGGTATTCTACAAGCATGCGATCGCCACCACTGCAGGAGCAAACAGCCATACATTGTTAAAACTGTCTGGAACGTGCACACGGGCAAGCGTGGCCACACACACACACACGGGGTCACACATTCTTCCTCTGTACATTTACACAACAAACTACAGCAGAACACTCCATACTGCGGATAGCGCACAGGCAGGATACACTCAGCCAGAGAAAGAGTTACAAGGATAGAAAGAGTACTGAAGGAGAGGCCAACAAAGACAAACAGAGAGAGAGAGAGATGGGGAGAACAACAGACGACTGAGAGAAAGTGAGAGGAAGACAGAGAGTCATAGAGACACAGAGAGGGAGAGAGAAAAGCAGTGATTGACGATGCGGTTGTGTGAGACAAACGCTCTTTGTGTTGATCTTCATCAGTCCAGCAGCACCACTGACTGAAATAGTGTGTGTGCGTGAGCGAGAGAGCGAGAGAGCGAGAGAGAGATGCTCTGATACGTTTTTCACCCTGAGGGTTTATCCTAAGTTAGAGGGGAAAAGACCCCAGAACATCAATCAAACTGGACGGACCGAGGGGAGATCCGAATGTTTTAACCAAAGAAAAAGAAGGGCAAAAAGTGTTTATTTCTCTCCTTCCACAGGAAACAGCTGAACGTACTGCGTGAATGTGTTTGTGTTAAAGAATGGTGGAAAATTCAGGAATGCGTTAGGCAGCTTGTCCAGACAGGAAGAGAAGTACGCAAAGGAGGAATCATTCACATCTACCTCTGAGTCTCTGAGCTCAAAAAACACACACACACACACACTATTCTGTAACAACCTTTTACAACAAGGACAGTGACTTGAACAGGAACGTAACTCACCATAGTCTAAATATCGAGCCACAAACTACACACAGGCACATGAATCCACCTCTTGCACTCAAATAGGCAGGATTCAAACATTTACACTGTATAAATTCTTGGATACACACCACCTGCGTCACACAGCCAGGCTTCATGTTACAGCTGCACACATAAATATAAATATTTATAGCTAAATATTTGTATCACTTATCTACACTCGCATCCTATAGCTCACTGATATTTGTAACCAAAGACTGGACTGCAAGATCTGTTTAGTGGCTGTTCTGGAGCTGTCACTCACATCACAAGATTAAATGATTGATGACTTGCAGCGATCACGTCTACAATTCCAACTGGGCAAACTCTGCTGAAATCTGCTGACGGACATCATATGATCTTCTCAAAAGTCGCCTGACCAGCTACTAAATGGAACTTGCGGTGTGACTGTCTTCAGACCTAATCTATGAAAGCAACATCAATTATATTTCCGGCTACAGACAAAAATATACAGAGGAAGTAACTCAAGAAGCGCACACGCAGTATATTCCAGCCACACATACCTCCCCGTTTTCTGGATAGAGAAGGAGCTAAGCAAGCTCAGTGCTCCCACAGCCACACCCATCCCATAACACAAACACAAAACATGAGCTGAGCCATTCTCCACAGTTCTCACACACAAACTCCAAGTCTAACTCGAACAGATAATTAAAATGAAATGATTGAACGAAAACAGAGCCGCTGTAGACTATATTTTTGCTCACCCTGTCGCAGAGATGGCACGCTAACCGTCGGAGCATTGGTTATCAGGGCTATACTGAAAGAACAAGTGTCTGGGACGATGGGTCACTAGTCAATTCATGCCGACTTGAAGCATGAGACGGGACATAAAGCCTGGTCTCAAAATTAAAGCAAAATTAGAAATGTTTAGAAGGAAATCTACTGCTCTAGTCATCACGTGCGTTTCGTCTCATTCAGCGGTAAGTTACAGCTGCTCTGCACGGTTATTCATCCTTTGCCTCTTGCTGCTCTTACAGGCTCATTATTAAGAGCTACTTGATTACCAATAGCTCCTGCAGATGTTTATGTGGTGTAGTGGTTACCGCCGCATGTCACTTTACTCTGAATGAGTCCTGCTTCTGACCCCGCTTTTGTATTTGTATAGAGGGGGTCAGTAGTGCTGGTGGGCTTTTTTTAATTTCTTGTCATCTATCAAGCTTTCAAGCTACACGAGATTCGGCTTCCCATCTATAAAATCAGCAATACGGGCCCTCATGTAAACCCATCCACCCCTCCGCACCACATGCTCTCATTCCCATGACAAAAAGAATTTTCACTCTAGAATCCAGGCCAGTTGGCCAGGGAGAGGATCAATACAAGTAATGTTGCTGTGAGGATGGCTTGTCTTTCCAGGAAGTTACTGCCGCTGCAGGGGTCTGATCAATGACACTGACAGAGGCCGACTCATTCATTCAGCGAGTGGCAGGAAGGGGGGTGGGGGGGGGGGGGGGGGAGTCTGGAGCAGGAACCAGAAAGGGTTAGAGGGAGGCATGTAAAAACATAACAT
>JAVQJF010076042.1:0-28736 GCA_036023855.1 Gadopsis marmoratus
ATGAAAATCTTTACTTTGACATCACCAAACATTGCTGGTAGGTCGTGAGTTCCGGTTCCTAAGTCGAAGTGGTAGAGGAAGTCATCCTTCATTGCAGCCAGGTGTGGGTTGCTCACACAAACCGGGCTTGGGAGGGTAACAGATTTTGAAAGGGTCAGTTCTAGCCTTATAATCAGACTGAATTTCCATTTCGTTTCACTTTACTCATAAAGTGGATGAGCATTAACCATGTGTAATCTAGCCATGTAAATACTTGGTATGTTTATGCATTGCAGTGGCACCAATAGGCCATCAGTCACTTTCGTTTCCACATTTATGTTTAAAAAAAAACATAAATTTGAATAGCTTGTATGCTTGATTATCATGCATTTGACAGACAGTGTTGATATTGGCATTGGTATCAGTTGACAAGGTATGTTTATAAATGGCAGTGGCAAGGCCACCCTACTGTACCTTCCACATGTTTAAAAAAAACATGAATATATGAACCTGTGTATTATTTGAATAGCTTAGTATTGAATGCACAATAACAAAGTACGTTTATACATGGTACTAGGCCCAGTTTAATACAAAATAAAATTTAATATACAATATATACAGGTCCTCTGGACCTGCAACAGTTTGCGTGCGTTCATTTAAACTCTGACATTGCAAAGCGAGACGAGCAGTTTTCCCCTTGGGGTTAGCTGGGATTGGCTCCAATGTCCTGATATCCTTACACACCCGCTAGTTTCCTCATTGCAAATTTAGCCTTACAACATAACCAACGGTAATCCTATGCAGCATGTGGGCCTATCAATTGTGTTAAACAATACAAAGGTTTTTAAACAAGGACATTAACTGGACTGGAACTTCTCACCTGCTGCATGACTTGGCTTGCTTGTCCTTTGGATCCATCCTCCTGAAAGCAGCCGTGTCAGAAAAAAGGTATTCAGTGAACTCGCAACAACACCTAAACATTACAAAGCCTAACCTGAATCTCAATTTAGTGTGAAACCAGACACTTTTGTCGCCTAACCTTATCAGACATTGCAACACACATCGGAGGAAAAAGATTCAATAAGCTCAATATTCACCTTCAAGATAAGCCAATAGGACACATAAAAACCCCAAATCTATATTACAGACATCGGATAGTTATTTACCGTTGGAATGTTCGACCGCTGTTTCTTCCGTTTCCCAGAAATTAATTTCACTCTCTGACGTAACGTAAGACTATAGCCCACATTTATGGCAAGCCATTGGAATCAAAGGTCATCAGTTGGCACACTTCCTTGGTACATAAAATGGCGTAAAATACTGTGGTGGTTTATACGCTGCTTTATTTACAATAAATATTCAATTATTTGACAAGTTGTCAAATAATTGAATATATCTGATCAGAATCCTATCATGTAATCGCACCACTCTCTTAATGCCCCACAGGCATGGGAAGGTTAATGGCAGAATTGCTTCACAAAGCTGAAAAAGGAGAAAGGCCATTGAGTGGTTGCAGAAAAAAATGCTTCTTGCACCAAAGCTTAAGTGTCCTGTTTGTAAGCACCACATGAAAATGACAAAGTCGGGCTCCACAAAAGCTGGCTGTAGGTGGTAAGTGTTGTGTTGGTATTGTTATTTTGTTTAGCTGTCAATTGATCATAACCCTTTTCTTCTTGCTAAAAGCTGCTTCTTCAGATTATCAATTCCTATTAGTTAATTATTATTTGTTTTATGAGGACTGCCATGTTACACAATTTAAAGTTCCTATGTCACCTGTATTTGAACAGTGTAGACCTGCCAAAAATGCTAAAACTCTATGCAAGTACTTAGCCAAAAGGGAGGATACCTTCCTTTATTTACTGAAGGCAGGTAAACTCAGAATTTTGTTCAGTTTTATAGTCATACTCTGTAATAATAGAATAAGTACCCAGTAGTTAAAAAATAACTACAGTATAAATTCTTTGTAAAATTCCAAATTGTTGCCCCCTTATTCTATAACTGTTCCACTGTACCTGCTTGGTACCTACTGTGCTGGTACACTAATTACAAAAGATTACACTATAACTCCGGAGTAATTATGCTGTAATCTAAAGCGTTACCGATCCTGCACTAAGAAGTATGTACCTGGTTCTTTAACTTTAACGGGTAGACGACAATAAACATTTTTAATAATTTGTATCACATTGATTGAGACTGATGTGATTCAGGGAGGATGTCCAAAAGGGGGTTCACTCTCATAATCCTCTGAATCTGAATATTGTACAATTTATAAAGACAACACAGATTGACAGCTGCTAGCTGAGGTTGGAAATGAGCCAGAAAACCAACAACAGTCAGCCAAAAGATGCTAAAACACTCCACAGAGCTGAGGAGTATTGCAGAGTTTGGTGATGTTTTGTATGTGTATTTATCACTATAAGCAGCACTTCTCCCATTACAGTCATTTGGTGCATTGTTAATATAAAATATTAATTATTTCAGCTTCAAGTTAATATTACATGCCAGAAATAAAATGTCAACACACCCAACTGTTGAGCCAAACTGTCCTTTATAAAGGGAAGAAGTTAACACGTTTAGTAAGACACATTAAATCACAGTGCTGATGTAGCTAATACAGCTGATGGCAAACATCATTCTGACCACTGTCACTTCCGATAAGGTTTGTTTTATGACTCTTAATATGAGTGATGATAAGTGTGCATTCAATTGCTTTGCCCCTCCCTCAGTTTCTTTAAACGAAACATTAGCACCACAGCTGAAATGTAGCCATAAATAGAATAGATACTTCACAATTGCCAAAATCGTACACAGCAGAAAATGTAAACAAAAATACAATGCGTAAGCAAATAAAGTGGCGTTTAGTGTTATGACTTTGAGCAACTTCACCTCAAACTGTCACATCAGTCACATTCAAAATTATAAACATGCAAATTTAAATGTTAGTTTAAGAAGTTAAAATAAATTCACCCTCACAAAAACCAAGAAAATCAACACAACACTCTTTGGCATAGGAAACACGTGTGCAAATGTCTTGAGGTGAGTGAAACCTTCCTGCCATCCTAAAAAAACAGAAAAGAAATATTAAATTATCTTTAATACCATTTATGTTTGTGACTTATGTGTGACCCCACACCCACAGGAAAGAAATGATAGTCAGAACAACCAGTAATGAGTGCAAAATAGTTTTGTGAAATACTAATTAGCATTCAAATAGTAACAGGTTTGATATTCACATTTTAATGTCAAACTCACATTTCTGCTTTTCCCCCATTCCATCTCTTTCATGAGGGCTTAGGCGCCCAAGGTCTCTCTGTTAACATAAAAACATAATCCAATCCAAGCAGCACAATTATTATTATTTTGACCATTTAATAAGGATAACCCCAATAAAACTGAAGACCAACACACAACTTACTGCCTCAGTTAAGACTATGGGATGCTCTGGCAAGAATTCCGGCTTCTTCCTGGCCTCAGGACAACTCGCCAGTCCAATTAAAAAATCTCTTGTGTAAGATATTCTGCCTAAAATATGATTCAAATCAACATTAGTATAGTTCAAATAATGCATATAAAACAAAAGCAGGTTGTTATTCTAACAATGCAGAGGCCTTTTGCCATATCACAAATATAAATTACAATTTGGAAAAAATAACCTCCCTGCTTTAATTAAACACGTAAGGATGGCAATTTAACAATAAAAGTGTCCAGAGTGCATCTTACCTTCATTCTGTTTGTGGAGGTTGACAATCTTGAAGAACTGCTCTATGCCAACATTTGACTGTCAGGTGCAAAATTAGAAAATTGTTTTAGATATCTTTATCTTGTCTAAATCAACTGCTGTACAGGCAAAATAGATTACTTGTAGTTATTTCAATAGGAAAAACAAGAGAGCGTGAATGAGTGAGCCTAAAATATTGCAGGGCTCAAAAATTATTCATCGATTAGCCATTCAAAAGAAAATGAATCAACAACCATTTTGATAATCGATAGACAAAATTGTTGGTATCCTTCCATTACAGAAAGAAAAACCCACAATGGTCACTGAAACGACTTGGAACCGACAAAATTAACAATACATAAAAACCTAATGAAAATCAACTAATAAAAATCAGACATTGCTTTTGAATTTTGGTTCAACAGAATCATTTTAAAAAACAAACTAATGAAACTGGCCTGGACAAAAATAATGGTACCCATAACTTAATATTTTGTTGGACAACCTTTTCAGGCAATCACTGCAACCAAGCGATGTCTGTAACTCTCAGTGAGACTTCTGCACCTGGCGACAGGTATTTTGGCCGACTCCTCGTGAGCAAACTGCTCCAGCTGTAGTGCAGAAGTCTCACTGAGAGTACCAAGCATCGTCTGGATTCAAGTTCTCAAATGTGATGATATTCTGTCTTGTATAATTCAGAACAGAATACATTTGTATTTTGGACTTGATTGTACAAAACCAGTTTTACGGGAAATTGTTACAGGCATTTCTCACTATTCTTTGACATTTTTACAGATGATCATTTGAGAAATAGCTGACAGAATAATCAATTATGAAAACAACTGCAAGCTGCAACCTTAATATATTGTCTTCTTTGGGATTTCTTACCTCTTGTTCCACTTCCTCCATCAGTGCCTGTGCACATGTAGCAGCATTTACTTTGGGCTCTATATGAAGTGACAGAGTACTCATATGAGCATGTTGTTAAATATGAACACGATTAAGTTCAAACGGACACCTTTCATCCAGTCCTACAAGTTTGACCAACTGGTGTAGACTGCTTACCAATGTCAACACGGAGGCAGCGGCGCAGGGGTCTCGCAGGCTCCAGATGTTTTTGGAGGATTCGTCTCCTTGATACCTCCATTCTGGTGTCGGTAAAATTCAAACATGTTTTATACCTACTACACTCTACAAGGCTGCCATCACATTCATACTGAGTAGTGCTGTTTTAATGCAGGCAGACATTACTAATGTTTCGCTATATTCCTTTTGATTGCTTTGCAAAGTGGGGTATGCAGACCATTAGGGGTCCTGTAGTGGGTCAAAGCCACCGGCTGCATGTCAGGAATAGTGTTTGTCTGAGAAATGTATCTGTGTAACTATTTAGATGTCAGCCTTGAACTGATCTTCCCTAATTCCTAGCAGATAGATAGACACAACTGTTAATTAGCCAGATCAGTAACATTCTAATAATTATAAGTAACCTACATAACTTGACAGAAACGTTAAGTTTCTCAAGTGGAGTTCATTAGGATAAATAAGCACTAGTAAAAAGGCATTTAGCAGTGACTGACCAGGAGCCAGGCTGAGTGTAGCACAACGGCTAACCTACTTCAACTGGCCCTATTATCTTAAATTGTTTAACTGTACGCTAATTTAACATAAACTAACGATCTGTAAACACGTGTTGCAGAAAACCGTTTCTAACACCCAGTCTGCCTCAATTGTGCGTGAAAGCAGCAACTTTGGAAACAGGTGGAACATTCTTGATGCCCAGTGCAAAGTGTTTGATGGCAGACGTCCATGGACGGCAGGATAACGGCAAGCAGCTACCATTTGCGGGTGTTAAACGTTGAAGAATCGCTGCTGTTTTAACACACTGTTGCAACAGCGATCGTACACGGTTTATTATTTTAACACGGCGAAAGAAATGTGTAACTGTACACCGGTTCATGTTAAGTGATGGCAATTTAAACTTGACAATGATGCCTAAGTTTCAACTCTGCGAAATCACATTTCTAACTAGTAACAATGACCTAATAACTTAGGCACTAAGGCAAAGTTACGAGTTCTCTGCGTAGTCGTATCTTAAAAATTATGTTAAATTGTTCACCTGTGGTTTTATAAAACTCCCTCTGCGTTGTTTTCTGCCTGCCTGCCTGCGCACACTCCTTCTGTTTTATGCCGGTTGGCAAACAACGTTGTGGAACATTACCGCCACCACCTGGCAAGGAGTGTATAGTCTCTATCAAGGTCATGCACCTAAAATATAAGCCAAGATAAAAGATCTGCCATTTTAATGAGAACGTATTCAACTTTCTTTAAAGTTCAGTATCAGTTGCCTTCTCTCAGCATCATATTTTGGACAGTCAAGCATAACATGTAACAAGTTTCTTCCTGATCTTTGTTTCCATTTTACTAAAGTGTACTTTGATATCAATGTAGTTTGTATGGCTTCTGCACATTAACCAACCATTTGATTATTTTATGTGCTGGTATTGATACACACGTTATATTTAATCCCACCATTGAATTCTACAGCATTTGCTGTATCTCCATTAAAACATCTGGCCTGCCATCTGAATGCCCTTGCTTAAAGCAGGTTAATGAAGAGCTGGATTCAGAGCATATTACTGCTCTGATGTCTTCTCAATTGTCCATACAAAACGTTTTCTCTCCTCCCACAACAGGTTTTCAGTGCATCTTGTGTTGTCTGAACTTCTATGTTTCTAAATTAACCCAGTAACTTAGAGATAGCTGTATTCTCCTTAATTCCAGTGGGATGTCACCCCTTTCCACTTGTAATGCGGAGTCCCCAGTTTCAATCGGTGTCATGCTAGTTAAATTAAGCCTTTAACATCAGGTTAAAAATGTTCGAATAAAATCTTTATTAGTAAGTCACTGTATATCCAAACTCAATACTCAACCATCATGAATACAAAAAAATTAAAACAACAAAAGTCACTCAAGAGGAATCCCATTGAACCTAATATTGTATTGGGAACTGATTCACTTTAATTTGTGATAAACCTGCACTTCATACACATAGGTTTTATGTCTGCAATAAACATTTGTTTGCACTGGAAGTGACAGATCTATGAAGAAAAGCTGACAAACTCCTCAAGGTTTTTGTTTTTATGAAAACCACTTTTCAGAACAGACAGTAAAGTGAAATACACATACATTTTTCTACACTGTGTAGCGAGTTACACAAAGATATTTCAATGAGAAAACCAATAATATTTCACTTTAAGATGAGCATTGCATACAAAACAAATTTAGTCAACAGACTATATTACCTAATAATTAAAAAAAAAAAAAAAGAAAGCTCAATTCACAATCACAAAGCCATGCCAGACAATTGAAGGAAAACAAAAAGAACTATGAAAAGGCAATTGCATCCCTTAAATTTATTTTGCTTCAATTAATTTTTGCGTACATGTCCAAAACACACTGCTAGGGTATGATGGGTGCCTGGAAAAGCAATGTCACTTTCACACAAGAAGCAGCTGTATTTTCCTTGGACCTATTGGTCTTCCACTCAGTTCCTCAACTGCTGTTAACGCTTCCTGACGAGACTCGAATACTGCAGTCGCAGAGCCTTTAGGTTTTCCCCTATGGTCATACTGCAGTGAGACAGATCCCGGGATAATGCGATATCCATAGCAAAAGTCATAGATTTCTTCACTTCTGATTTGGAAGGGTAAATTAACTAGTTTCACACAAGTGGGACCATCAAAATTCTCCATTGAGCCACCACGAACACCATCCCCGCTGTCTCGTCGAACATAAGGGCCTACTGCAGAAGGTTCATAATCACAGCCTCCTTGGATACGAGTCTGTACATTAGTCATTGGTATATTACCATCATATGGAATCCTTACGTCAGGGTGCCCAGTGTCACCTGGGCGGTAGGATGCCTTGCTGCTCCTGCCTAAGTACTGCCCCTCTTTTGGCAGTGGCTCTCGCACCATTGGAGGCTCAACACCCAACTGCCGCATCTGAGAACGCGAAATGCATTTCAGTATGACTTCTGACCCAAGAAACCTTCGTCCATTGAGAGAGAGTACACTCATAGCCTCTGCCTCAGACCGGAAGAGAACCAAAGCTTTCCCAACCCCAGCCCCTTTTTGGTCACGTAGCACAAACACCGTGTCCTCTGTGATATTAAACCCATGGAAGAAGTCAATTATCTCAACTTTCCGTACATCAAATGGCAGGTTCCGCACAAACAGACACATTTTCTCAGAGTCATAACCATCACCAGGTTGAGATGGCGACCTCTCCCGAAACCTTTCAGAGTTTCCAGACGGTCTGACACCCATGCTCTGAGATTCAAGAAGGCTGATCATTTTCTCTCTTGAGATTGGGCGGGTATGAATCCATCGGTTGAGAAACTGTCTTTTTTCATGAGTTAAGGCATCACAATAGTCACGCAGATTCTTGAACAGCACAAATGTGGATCTAGTTCTTCTCCCATCACTGCCAATTAAGTGCAGGATCTGGTCATCCTCAAGCTTTGCATTACAAAAAAGCATTTTTATGTCTTCTTTTTCGACTGCATAGGATAGATTGTCCACCAAAACACAATACTCATCATCGGAAGGAGCAATGGGCCTCTGGGCCAAAGGGGACGGTGACCTTGCACAATGTTGCGGACTCCTCTGGTTGCGAATAGGTGATCTCTCCCTTTCAAAGTTGTCGTCCATGTTGACAGCCATTGATGCTTGACCAGTAGCCTGACACCATTCGTTTGCCGTCGTCATGGAAACCTCCACATACCTTGATCCGATGTATTTCCTATCCCTCTTCAGGCCTTCAAATGCATCTTCTTTTGTTGCAAATTTGACAAGTCCTTTCCCATTCTTCGCACCATGTCCATTTCTCAAAAGGACTATTTCATCAATAAGTAAACCACTGAAAAATTCACGGACTTCCGCTTCAGTCACAGAGAAAGGCATTCCTCTTAGAAACACATGCACAAAGTCATCAGCGTTTGAAGCCCTCTGGTGCTGTGGGGGAGGGGTATGATCCGATCTGCTACCTGATCTCCTGCCCACCTCAAGGTCTGTAGGTCTTCTAACACGTCTTGAATTCTCCTCAAGTCGCCTCTTCTGATCTAGCTCTACATTTTTTGAACTTCTTTCAAGAATGTTCTGCATCTCTGTTTTACTACTCAGTAGCAACGTAACAGGTGAACCCCTAATGCAACCCCCTGACCGTATCATGGCTCTTCTTGCATCTTCATCTGAAGCAAAGATAATGAAAGCTTCATCTCGCTCCCCACCAATTATATGCACCCCTCCATCTGGAATTTTGAGGCCAGCGAAGAACTTGCGAATATCCTCAGAGCCGGCTGTGACTCTCAGTCCCTGTAAACGGATGACGACCGCCATGCTGAAGCACAAACAACAGCACCTGCAGACAGAAGGGTATAACATAACATTATTGCCAACAGACCTTCTCTAGCTCACCGCCTGCCAATCCAATACAACACCACTGAAACAGAAAAGCAATGTGAGAGAAGGGACATCAAAGACGAGGAACACCATTACGATCAATATCCGCAAATGCTTTCAAAAACAGACAAATCCCAATCTGTGAGGTTAACATAACATACATGTATACTGTAGCTCACACTCTGCAGTGGAAAGCCCAAACACACAATATCAAACTGAGCCGTTTGCCCTTTGTTGAAATGGCAGCTATTACAAACACTTCCAAACAAAATCTTATTTACTGTATATTCAATCAAGTTCCACGCTAGACTTGCTACTTTATAAAATATGACTTCATCATTACTCATATTTTTGAAGCAAAATGCCACAGCATTCACCAGTACATTCCAAAATGCACTCTGACGCTGGGTTAAACAGGACAATATGGCAGCAAGCCAAAATACACAAAGCAACACAATCTATATGGCGCAATCATTTCCCAAGATCAATTTTATCAGAACCTTTTAATAAAATCACACCATTAAAATAGAATCAATCATACTATGTTAAAGAAAATGATGTGCACAGCTCACCTTAAATGTTAATTATTCAAATTCATAATATATAAATAATTCAACTAGAGCACTACATTTTAAGTTGATTTGATAACCCATAATGTCTTAACAGTCAAATATGCATCTTGCAAAAGAAATGTTTTAAAGGCTAATTCTTTAACAAAACATATCTGATAAAGTTGTAACCTTGGGAAGGCTGAAGGCTAATAGACATGAATGAAAATGCGCCGCCTCCCAGAATGCCAGTCTGCAGAAGAATCGCCATTGCCCTCATTTTATAACTCTTCCCCAACATTAAGCCTGCATCCAGGTGTCCATCACAATGGTAGGTCAGAAATGTTCAAGTTCACCACCAGGTACTTCCAATTAGTCAGCCAACAAAGTACTTTTCCGATGCATTTAGAGCAAGACAGCCTTGTTGATCCATCATAAATTCGGTCTTGAAAAGGTGAAAAGGGCGGGTTCTTCAACTGGGACACAGCAAGGACAATATCATGGTTATATCAGCACCAGCTGCCAACCAAAGCAGCTCAAATCTATCACTCAGGAACCACAAGAAGAAACGCAACTAAAGTGACAACTAAAATTTGAGCTCAACAAGAAATACTGCTTTATCAAATGGCAATACAATCAAAATAGTGTGGCTGGGTTAACTGCAGCCCACCTCTGGCTCTGTAACTTTAAAACTCACAGCATCAAAGTGTGGTAAAGGACAGCGCCAGTAGTTTTGCATGTTAAAGCTGAATAACTACTATCCACTTACACCCTTCGTTATTGGCAGTTATTTCCCAAAGTTTGCGGCTATATTTTAGCTTTGTAATATTTTGCCAAATTATTTAAATTTTCTAAATTAAATGTTCAGGTGTTTCACTCGCCAAAACACACGACCGTATTCGTAACTTGTGGTAAATCATAACATATATTACGTTCCATAGCGGCGATACAAATTCCGACTGAGTAGTTTCTTGTTGGATTGGTTAGCAGGACAGATCTCCCACTATGAATAGTTCTGATTGGACAGAGTCCGCTCCAAGAAGCACACCGTCTTTCTGACAAGAACATATTAGCCATGAGGGAAACACAACTCAATTGCAGGAGATTGCTGAAATCATTCATCCACTTCATTGCTGCCTTGTTCTTACTCCTCTAACAACATATTCCATTCATGGCAGCAAAAACACACTGTTGTGGATTGCATAGTTTGGCAATCTCCACCACTGCTGTTCGTCCCAGAGGCTGGCGAGTCTCTTAATCCATTGGCAACAGTTCCACAGGGAGTGTAATCATCTTTTCGTCGTAGCTCCTCAGCATATTTGCTGGCTGACATGTACGAAAGTGTCACTACTTTGACGATGTCCTCCTTTGCTAACTAGTATGCAGGTCTTCAAGTCCTGATCATCCAAAAGGTAGCCCACATTGGAATTCGATGTAGAGGAATGGTGCGTTTATGTGCTGACATTTCACAAATCACTCTGCAATTTTGATGCTATTAAAACTCTAAAATTAAGTAACTTTAACAAAGACCCGTTTAGATATGTTTTTCATAATGATTAGCTATGCCGAGTACGTTTCAAGTCGATGCGAGTTTATTTTGATAGCTTACAAATTAACTGAAAACATTGGGAAATGTTGTCAGCAAGTTGTAAGCACATATATTATATGTTCACCAATTATACAAAGCCACTTCCACTTGTATGGTTCTTTAAGGTTTACTATAACATGGTAATCATTAATTGTAACATGCCTGGCTTGGTTCCAGACCTCTGAACCAAAACCAACAATAAATAAAGTGCAATCAAATAGCAGTTCAGCCTAATTGTCTAGCTGTAACATGGCTTCACATAGCCATCAGATACCACACCATATTGCTCCAGAGAGTTTGCAAATGGCTATCTCAATTGCCCCGTACCGCAAATCATAACACAGCTAACAAACATGACATAAAACCAACAAACGTCACCTCTTGGTGTGTAGTAAACACAACACCGCCGTTGTCACTAGCATCGAAACCTCAGCGTAGCTGCCGTTAGCTCTCATATACGGACACAAATTGCTAACTTCTATTCACGAACAATGCCCGGTTAGCAAATCGAGGCTCCCAAGTTGGTAATCCACGTAGTTACATCCACCAAGTGGGCATTGCGTTCCAAACAGACTGCGTAGTTACATCCACCAAGCGGGTATTGCGTTCCAAACAGACTGAAAACAGTGGGGCCCCAGCTAAGATAACCAAACAACACGGCGCACCCGCAGCAGTCTTTGTCATTGCTAACGTTTGCATTTCATCGATAACCGCAAAGTTAAGTGACAAAACTATTTAACTTGGCTGATGTAGTTGTCGAGGTGGAAACCGTCATTTCCTTCCAAACAAAGCTCAGATCCCATGCAAAATGCCGAGGTTAGCTAACGTTATGTAGCCAGCTAGGCCTCTAGCTTTAGCGTTAGTTCATGTGACGGCCAACACAGACCAAAGACAATGTATCCTTCATTAATAACAACACAATATAGCTACCTGACCAACGATACAACTTACACAATTGCCTAGCACTGACTCTCGTGCAAAATCGATAAAAGCAGATGGATTTTCAGCTTCGTGTCACTCTCGTCTCGAAGCGGATGAGAGAACGTTCTGCTTCCTTCCTTATGAGGGCGGACTACAAACCAACATGAAAGCTGCATGTCGCCACCTACTATCCTGGAGTGTATAACACCCTGACTATAAGGATTTAAACCTGTTTCATGTTCAATTAATGTTCATGAATCTTTCTTTTTCACGATGTAGTGTTGCAATCATATGTGTCCTAGTCTTAATTCTACATTTGCCTTCCATCTCACTCTGACCACAACAGACCCGACTTGTAAATTCTGTAATAATATTCAATGCAAGTCTAACTCTTTCACAGCATGCATCTCCTGAGGTCTGAAGTTAAGCATCGAAAACATACCGATTCCTTTCAAGATAGCAAGATTATGTTCAGAACATAGACTGTGTATTGTTGAAATCTCCAGAGAACCCTTTCACGAATGGCTATGAACTGTGTCATACATAGCTAGAAATAATGACTTGCAACGATTTCTCTTTCTTTGTTGTGAGGGGAGCACGTATTCATTACTGTATGACATGATCTGGGCACAACAAGATAGTTGCATATTGTCAGTACATGAACTTTGCTGTTTGGCAAGTACCCGACTTGCTGAATTTTGTTTGTTGTTGTTTTGTTTTTGTATTCAGTGGCCACAACGAAATGCAGACAAAGGTCCAGGGCCGGCTGTTGCACTCTCATTTCTCTCCCTCATTATTTTGTTGCTTATTTTCCAACAAGGTATATTGAGTGAGGCTTTTAGTTTTGTATGGATTTTTTTTATTCTTTCATTTAGCAAGTCGCTAGCTGCTGTGCGCTCCAGGGATCGCGCAAGCTATTCTCCCACATCATGTGATGTTGTTGAACACAGCAAACACAGCCAGCGACGCTGTGAGGAGCCGTGTGTGGAATAAAAGGTATTCCAGAGACATGTCTATAATCCTTCAAGCACATCGGGTTGTCATCTGTGTCTTGACCCGATAAACACTTCACGGGGCTTGGTTTTCGTGATCATTTGTGTTCTCGATCCTGTCCTCCAACTCCGGGCTAACTATGTGAGCTCATGCTAGCTCGATAGTACCGACATTCACCCAGGCTGAAGTTGGGGCGCAGCAGCAGCAGCAGCAGCGGAGCCGACGATCATTTCCGACAGCTCCGTATGGATTTGACGTCGGCATACATTGTTGCTTGATGTTTTACAAAGGGCCGACTACGGGTGATTTCGAAGATGGGGGAACCTTGTGACCTTAAGCACTTCGTAAAGTGAGTACCTAGTGAACCCGCTGATGGTTGTTTTTTTTTTGTTGTTTTTTTTTTTACTTAGCGTTACGTTAATTGTGGTTTGACCATCTTACTACACACAAGTAAGACAAAACACCATTAGCTAGCATGCTAGTAAAGCCGGGTGCAGAGACCCGAGTGTATGGGTCCATTAACAATATATCCTAAAACGGAAACGTATATCAAATCCTTTCTGTTAATCAATAGAATTAGAAATATAACTAAGTCCCCACGAGTCGAGAGCACCGTAATTATAATTGCTTCACACGTTCGTGGCCGATCAAATATCGATAAGTAAAACACAAGTTAACAACAGTAACGTTAGCCTACTAGAGTGTGAGAGTTAGCTCGCTAAGCTAACCCAGCTAGCGTTAGCTGCTGATGCTAGTAGAGTTCCTTGGCTAGCCGTCTTCGTTTATAGAAACAAATGTGGCTGTTTAAGAAAACCCAGTTAAACGTCATACTGATCGCCTTTCCAAACGTCGTCGTGTAGTCAACATTAACAACATGAATTATACATAGCACAACACGAGCTAACGCTATCTTTAAAGATGGCCCACAGAAGCTCTGTTCATTTTAGCTTAACCAAGTTAACATTAGCTTAGCTAGTTCAGATATTTTTTATAAACCAGCCCCACAATCGAGTAGCTACGTTAACACCACCCTACCTGGCTGCTTACTACTTATATAAATTGTGTAGTGTGACTAGTTAGCAAATCTTGATAAAATATTTCACTAAATTGATAGGTTGTCTACAAATCCTCTACTCGTTTTCACAGTGGGTAGAATGATCCTTTTAAAGGCCATGTTTTGGCTGCATTCAACCCTCCCGCTCAGGCCATGCTTTAATTAGTTTCCTAATTTGCCCCAAACCGTTTGTTTTCACAAGAGCGTCGACGTGTTATTTCGCAAATCTTCATTCTGCAGACCCCCTTTGTTGTCTGTAGGTCATTTGCTTGCGCTTTAACATTACGTGTCTAATAATGAGATGCATGTTCTGTACTCGCCCTGCATCCATGTTTTTCATCTGTCTTCGACCACGATAGTACTATTAATAAACCATAGGTGACTGTAACCTTTTATGTTTGCTGCTGCTAGCCCTAACAGCTCACCAAGCTGAGAACAGGGGGGATCTTTGTCTCATAACAGACATAAATATTAAGACGTGCAACTGGTAACTATAGATAACAGAAAAATCAGGAAGGGACGCCTGTAGAAGTCGTTACTACTCAACGGTTCAAAGTATGTGACACCACATAGCTCTTGTCATGGCGCACATACACCCAATGTGTTTTGCACAAGTCGGACCCGCTATTAAACACTACGTTTAGTATGTCAAACAAAAAGTTGAATTTCAGCATTTGCAGATGTCAATGATGTCAAAATGCTATAAGTTCCTGACAGAGTAGCTGTAAGCTGTTGTGGACAAACAAGACTCAGTTCATTGCAACCCTATCTTTCTTTTTGTCAGGTGTGGCGTCACTTTGGAGGGCTCATTTCTCTGATTTGGATTATTCTTGGCCAGCAGCCTCTTCAGGCCTTCTAATCCTAGACAAGTTTCTCAATGGACACTCGTCGACACAAGTCAGAAATCAGGTATTAGACAGCACAAGATGCAACTCACAGTATATGTCTTGTTTAGAGTAGTGTGATATGAATTTGGATATCATTTTAGTATGGCTACCAAGTTGTATTTTGTATTGGATGCATTCTGCAGATCATTCTGGCACCTATTTACCGTGAAAACATTTTGATATCAAGGTCGTTGTAAGACCAAGGCCTTGTCATTATTTACACACTGCTAAAGCAAGACTGTCCTCTGCAAAAAGTTTGGGCTCTTTTTTTAATTTAGACATGCTTTTATCAATATATGTTATGTTTGACTGGCTAGTGTATAGATAGGTTGTGTTTTGTGCAGTTTAGCCACAGATGCAGTATAATAAAGTACATTACTGCCTGTGACATTGGTATACAATTGCCTCTAACCAAAAAGTGATGATATGTAGTTTGTTTATCTTGCGTGATCGCAATGGGTACATTATTAGTGGGAAAGCACACTATTGTTTTAGAAAAATAATTTCAGTTCCTGTAATCAAGTATGAGTTATTTTTATGTTACCGTATAGGAGTGATGGATGATCACAATGCTTGGTATTGGATGTCAAATTCATGTGGTGTAAAAATATTTTTGCAACATTAAGCTAAATGGGGGAAGTTCTTGGTCTAGTAGGTCCAGTCCATTAATCATTTGATTGTAAGCTGCTTGTTATAGCCCTTTCTATGTAACAGAATGTCACTGTAGAAATGTCTCGTTTTGAAGGTCACAGAGAAAAAGGAAAAAATGAAATCCTAAAGGATTAAATGACCCAATTGTTGGCCTGCACCCATATTAAGCCTACCCTAAGGAAAACACACACTTTAATAGGACAAAAGGAGAATAAAAACCCAATTATTCACTTTTGTCTTTACATGTTGTGTACTTACATCTCTGTGCTTCTTTTGTTTTTTGTGATTTGTTGCTTCAGCAATTTTTTTTTTAAATTGGCAACACCAGTTGCCAGTCTCAGCAATGTAGACAATAAAACTATATGATGTGAGTCGGTTAGGTTATTTGTTGATTATTTCAACCCTTGTTTAAAGGACCCACGCATATCATCAAGAAATGGTTAAACTCATGTTTATCCTGTCATTATCCCATCAACACAGACTTTTTTCAGTGTTCTCTTTAAAGAGTGATGAAACACAAACTGTTTTCTGTCAGATAGTCTCAATTGCATGGACCTAACAATGGAAAGATTCAAGTCTGTAACCCTAACCTCTGACCTCACTCAGCAGTGAAATGGCAAAGCTTAATGTGACATGGCAAATATAAACATTCAGAATTCAGACTAAAGAGAAGCGATGAAACATGACACAATACTTTCTAAGGGGATGTGTAATGTAGACTAACCAAGCACATGGTTTTCTAAATGAAACATTTAACATTCTTTGAAAAAATATGTCAAAAGCAGAGTCTGTCTGTGCAGTCTGTCCAGCCTGTCATTACTTAACAAACCATAGTGGCTTTGTTTGGTGTCTTGGTGGTGTTGAGGGCGCACCATCTATAGTACAATGATGCATAATTTTTAGTCAGGACATGGCCTAACCTTTGCTATATTCTTGTCTGTCTCCATGGATTTCTGAATTAAGTATAAACTATATGAAAAGCTCAGACCTTGAACATTGCAAGCTAGGCTATTACTGTGCCATTGGACACATTTTATTGTTTACAAAAGGTTTATAGTTGTCTTTCTCTGCATGGTGGCTGATTGTAGACTGTAGCCTCACAACAAGAGACAGGTCCTGGGGTTTAAAAACAATCTTGTCCATCCTCTGCGTAGCTTGAATGCCCTTTTCGTGTTTGCATGGAATTCCTATGGGTGCACCAGTTTTCTTCTACACCAAAGCCATGCTCCTGCTATTGCTGTTGAGCAAGGCACTGGAGTTAGCTGGCTTTACAACTGGACATGGTCCTTAGGCATTGCTATATGTAGTGCTGCATGAACTGTGTATATTGATTTCTGTCTTTCCTCTGTTTTTTATGTGCCAATGATGTTCTAATGTAACCACAGAGAGGAGGGGAGTGGTGCCTCGGTAAGTCTTAACTAAAGTTAATGAGTGCAAATATTTGCTTTCATTTGGCATTTTAGCAAACTTTGTTATGATACAACTGCTCTGTCCAATTTCATAATTTTCAAATACCTCAGGTTATAGCTTTATTTGTGGTCTCTCTTTTATTGTAGGTGACGGTGGAAGGCCTATCCAAGGCAGCTCTAATCAAAAGCCTGTCTCCCAGGGTCATGCTATCCAACCATCTTCTGCCTAAAGGGACCAAGATGAAGGTCAACCTAGAGGATCAGGGTCGTCAGAAAGTGTCCTTCAGCTTCGCACCGACCAAGAAGCCACTGCAGAGCCCGTTCTTCATCCCTGCCAGCCCTGACAAGTCTGGCGGTGAACCTCTCCCTGCCTTGTCACAGTCAACCTCAGACAAAGATGGGCCAGATACAGGTAGCAAGACTGAGCAAAAGCAGACACCCATGGTGCCAATATCAATAGCAGATACACAGTCTCAAACGGCAGTCTCCTCGGCCACTAAACTGAAAACGGACTTAACTAAGATGCATTTCAAGAAGCAAATTCTCAGTGTCTCTGTCACTGAAGAGAAACCAACATCTGTTGTGCCAGATGAGCCGCACTCCCCTGAATTGCAGGTTCTGCAGAAATCGACAAGTAATAGTGCAATTGAATTCCCAACGCCCCAGCTTCAGAATGTTGTCAGTGTCTACCCCTCTGAGACGGCTCACATTGAAGCCTCTGAGACAAGGGTAATCCCTAGCCTCAAGAAGCCAGCTGCTTCCTCAGGAAAAGATGGAGAGAGTTCCAGCAGTGCTGAGCAGGACAGTAAGGTATACAAAAGGAAAACCAGGTCTCGATCTGATAGTGCTGCCCCTGGATCGGAATCTGATGGAGATTCAGTCCAGATGTCTTCCAGTCGCAAATCAGTTGACTCCAAAAGTAAAACGAACTCTGACAGCAGAAGCAAAGAGGTGAAAAAGTCTTCCTCTGGTTCACATGTGGAGGAAAAGGAAAAAAATTCCTCTAAGCGGTCAGAGAATCATGAAAGGTCTTCTAGTTATTCCAAATCAGACCGTGATTTTAGACACGCATCTTTACGCTCATCTCGATCAGACAAAGATCGCAGAAGGTCCAGGTCTAGATCACGGTCTAGATCAAGAGGGTCTCGAACAAGTTCATCTCACTCCAGGTCAGAAAGATCCCGAGGTGACAGAGGATCCCGATCTGAAAGGTCATACTATCATGATTCTGATCGGAGATCACACAGGAGTTCTCCACGCAGAGAGAGAAGACGTTCTCGTTCTCGAACTGACAGAACACGGGACAGTTCTGACTCTGAGGATGACCATAGGAAGACAAGGACAAGGACAAGTGACTCCAGTAGGTCATCTGTCCATGCTAGCTCACATAAAGAGTCAAAATCATCTTCCTACTCAAAATCTGAGAAAGCCTCTAAATCTGTAGATTCTCCTCACTCCACAGAGTTGGAGAAAAGAACACAACCGTCAAAGTCTGAAAGGACTTCAAAACGACTATCAGACTCTGATTCCCAGCGCAAGTACTCTCCTGAACTGGACTCCGGTTACCGTAAATCTAGCTCCCATCACAAGTCAGAGACCAACAGCAAATCCTCTTCTTCCAGTATGCATGCCCACTCTCAAACCTATGAAAAACACCAAAAAGGCAGCTCTAGTGACTCTGAGGCAGATCATAAAGGAAAATCACAGGCCTCTGACAAAAGCTCTGGCTTGGAGGAGAACTGTAAAAACTCCCAGATGAAAACCAGTAGGCCAGACTCAAAACAGACCCCTTTGAGATCTTCTGTTAAAACTATTGGACGTGATAGACAATCAAATGATGTATTTCACAGCCCTGGCAAAGCACCGTCATGTGAAAACACCACAGAACCATGTTCTCAGAGTGAAAAAGAAAAATCTGATTCCCAACCAGGTGGAAATGAACATGGTAATCAGGATTTGAAGGAGGTGGTCTCATTCACAGATGAGACTCTGCAAGAATCGCCATCCAAGAGATCAGAAGAAACAAAATCATGTCTTGAAATTGAGAATGAAAATGCCTCAGCTATAACCTCAAATGAAAGCCTAAAGCATGTAAATGCTGCCCTGGAAAACTTGACCAATGTGAAGGATAGCATTTCTTCTAATAACCAACCACATGTGAACTCGAATGCAGCTGTCTTAAATTCATGCAGTAGTAATGATGGTATAATGTGCAGCCCGGAGAAGAAAGTTGTTGACTGTTCACCAGGGCCAAAGTCCTTGCTTGGTACAGCAGATATACCTGTCACACATGATGTCCAGCAGAACACTAAACCAGAGATTGTTGAGCTGAATAAAGTTTCAATAGTCGACAAGCAGTGTGTCACAAGTGCACTGCTCAAATCTGATTCATCGTGTCTTGAATCTGAGAATCAGCTGACACTGGAACAGCAAAATACAGATACTGTGAAAAAGATTAGCAGTACTACCAAAAAGTCCAGATGGGATATTGTTGGGCAGGACACCTCAGAGAATGATAATTCACAGAGGACACTTTGTGCAGAGAGTAAGCCTACTGTTAAAAAAGTCATCTCCGTCAAAAAAATTGAGTTTTCTAAAGACAATATCCAACAAGACTCTGACATTAATAATACTATTCAGCAAGAAGCTGAAACACATTCCATACTGGTGAAGCAGACTGAGATCTCTAAGCAGGAAGTCGGCTCAGACAGCACATCCATGACCGATAACTACAGAGACCAAAGTGAGCCTTCACAAGCGAGCACCAGCATTGACCACTGTGACTTGATTGTTTCTCAAAAAACAAACACAGTTGAGCCGCTGCACATAAATGATCATACCCAGGTCGACAAAGCTGCAAAGATGCAGAGTTGGAATGGTCATGAAGAAAAATCAATGGACAGTGCTCACAAGAGCAATTTTAGTAAGAGAACATCACTTAATCACGATGCATTAGGAGGACAGAGTGAGGTCAGTGACAGTGACGACTCAGAGTATGACTCCGATTGCTGTGAGGCTATAAAACGATTGCACTCTGTGGTGGTGGTGCCAAAGAATTCTTCCCTAACAATGAGTACACAGGACACGGGAGATTCCCCATGCACTCCAATAAATAGTTCAGAACTAACCGCTAATCTAGCAGCTGACCTGACTGTCGTTGAAGTCCCAAAACAAAGACAGGGGACACCTTCCGCTGCATTTGGGGAGACCAGTGGTCCATGTGCTGGTGTAAATGATTCATCCAATAACAATATGTTGTGTCAGTCCCAGAGTAATATGATTGATAGCACCAGCCACTTGGAGGGTTCCAGCTCCATCCGTGCCCCACCTTACATGGCTGGTCATATGAGTGCCCATGGAAGTGCCACAGATCTTCCTGCCCACAGCCTTGGTAATTCCAGACAGTGTGAGCAAGGGCACAAACAACAGAGTGTAGGCAGCAGAGGTGAAAGGATGTTCTCCCATTACCAACAAGATGATTTCGCCAATGCTGACAATATTAATGACAACAATGGATTCAGCCTGGGTTGGGATTTTTCGCAACTAGAACAGCCCAGTAGTACATACCAGCAGCCTGATAGCAGTCACGAGCCACTGTTACCAAACACTAAACTGACAGGAACCTCTCCCAAGGAACAGGAGCACATGCAGAGCAATGCCTCCTGGAACCACCAATCCGAAAACATGCAGCTCAGCAGAAAACCCTACCTCCATGTGCATGAACATTATCAGGATCCTGCAGGTGAAATCCACCCTGACTCCCTAACTAATGACCATGACGACTACAGTGGGCATAAGCTATCTAATCTCAGTAAAACGGCTGTTGAATGCAGTGGACCTAACACGCCATCAAGCTTTGTACAAGGTCATGAAATAAGCAGCAACAGCAGAGGCTCTGCTGTGCCGGACACCCCTAGAGAAGACAGTTTTAGACCCCACAGAGGCCGGGGCCCTCCAAAGAAAAGGCGTCCAGAAATTGAGTCAGATTCAGACAATGAGGCAGAAGCTGGGCCGGCAGGCAAGAAGGAGCGTCAGGGAGATACTGAAGTCTCCAAAGAAACTCCTGTCAAAGCTGCTCGTCCGTCACTCACTCTGCGAGACTTTCAAGATGCCAATAAATGGAGAGAGTCATCCAAGTCCAAGAAGATGCCCCCTTATTTTGACTTGATTGAGGAGAACCTGTACCTGACTGAGAGGTAAGGTGTTGTCCAGCCTGACTAACAAAACAAACAGTTTAGTTTGTACAAAGAATAACCTTGTAATAAAATATTTAAGTACTTTCAGGCTTAAGCTTTGAGCGCTTTTTAATGTTTTTATTGCAGAAAGAAGAGCAAATCTCATCGAGATATCAAGAGAATGCAATGTGAGTGCCCAGTGCTGCCCAGAGAGGAGCGCTCAAGGGGAGCATTGGCATGCGGGGAAGACTGTTTAAACCGGCTACTGATGATTGAGTGGTAAGTTGATTTTTACAGATAAAGGTTTTTTAAATGAAACATTTTGCAGAGTTCCTAGGAAAACCTGGAAATACAAAAAATGCATTTTTAATTCTTAGTATTAAAATAATTGCACAATTAGTGAAGAAAGGTATCGACAAATACTGGTTCATCTCATTTGTGACACCATGACAAAATATATTTGTTGCTTTAGCAATAAGAAATCTAGTAAAATGGTGTACCTAAAAAGAGCTGGACAAGAGTTGGTATGATTTATTCTGTTTACCATCCAAATTCAGCAAATTCAAAATTTGTGTAGGAGCCTGTTGACATAGTACATAATGTTAAATATAGAATATTTTTCTTTTTTTCCCCAGCTCTTCACGGTGTCTGAATGGAGTCTACTGCTCTAATCGACGCTTTCAGATGAAACAACATGCAGACTTTGATGTTATCCTCACAGAAGACAAAGGCTGGGGACTACGGGCAGCTAAAGACTTGACTTCGTAAGCCTCTTAAAAGCTCTTGAAATAACATTTTTAAATGTTTTTCTAGCATTTAATGTTAAAAGATTCACAAAAGTGGTAGTTATTGTGGGGCTTAAACTCTATTGGATTAGGGCTACATTGTAAAGGTGTTGTTCATGGTGTGGTTTCCACCTTTGTACATTAAAAAAGTAACAGTTTGACCTCTAAGCTTCTATCATTTGAATAAATAAATTTTAGGTGAAGAAGGTAGTTTATAAGACATCTAAAGGTTTTTTTTTGTTTTTACAAAATAGTAATTTGTGGGGATGGTAGCTACATTGTGGGAACACTCACAAAAAGATAATATGCCACTGGAATCAAACCTTTGTGTGGTAGTTAATTAATGCTCTTAAAAGGGCTTAAAAAGTTCTTAAAAGGATGATTGTCAGATTTGTTATTATTGCTTTCACAGAAACACCTTTGTACTGGAATACTGCGGGGAGGTATTGGACCACAAGGAGTTCAAAACAAGGGTGAAAGAATATGCTCGCAATAAGAACATCCACTACTACTTCATGTCTCTAAAAAATAATGAGGTAAGTGATGATATGACACATAACAATTAATGTTAATATTTAAACAGCAATGTGGTTTGATGATTCAGGTGAAGTGGTGTGCAGAAATAGATTGACATTGCGTTATGTCTCTTCAGATCATTGATGCAACGCTGAAGGGTAATTGCTCTCGGTTTATGAATCATAGCTGCGAGCCCAACTGTGAGACCCAAAAGGTACAGTCAGTGGTAAAAGAAGGCAATGTAATAATACTCTTTCAGGTTAACTTACTGAAAGCTGGCATACCTGATGATGATTTTGATCCCATTTCAGTGGACTGTCAATGGCCAGCTTAGAGTTGGGTTCTTCACCACCAAGGCTGTCACTGCAGGAACTGAACTGACATTTGATTACCAGTTCCAGAGATATGGGTACTGTTTCTCTGCAGTTATTTTCTTCCCCACATTTTGTGCCGTCTATGTTTTTGTTGCAAGTCCGAAAAAGCTTCACAGTAGATAGATAAGTTCACATAGATATATTTATAAAGAATGGTAATTGGAACTTTTGACTAATGGTTTATCTGTGGTATTTCATGTTTGTTTTTATCTTTTTCTACAGCAAGGAAGCACAGAAATGTTTCTGTGGAGCACCCAGCTGCAGAGGCTTCCTGGGTGGGGAGAACAGAGTTAGTGTTCGGGCAGCTGGAGGGAAGATGAAGAAAGACCGCAGTCGAAAGAGTGCTCTCACCACTGTACGTTCTTTCAGTCATATTTGAAAGTGTGACTTGTCAATGGCTTACACCTGGCTGGTTGTAATGTTAATGTGGTTACACGAGAATCACGACCACAATTAATGAATCCGCTTAAATTGGCATGCCACAATTTATAGTTTTGTTTTTTCACCCATAGTAATGTTAGCGGTGTTTTTTATGTATACAGGCTAAAATGTCTATGCCAATTTCTCCAAGACAAATGTATTATTTTTAATGATTACATCACTTTGTCCTTCCTCAGGTTGATGAGGAGCTGGAGGCATTACTAGAGAATGGCGAAGGCCTTTATGATGAAAAGCAGGTGGTGTCTCTCTGCAGACTAATGGTTCGAGTGGAAACCATGGAGCAGAAACTCATCTGCCTCAAGCTCATTCAAGTATGAGCTGAGCGGTTGATATCTTGTTTATATTGTTTATATCTGTTATTATCATTTGCAGTATGTAATACGATATGTTTGTATGGCACAGGATACTCAAAATCCATCATGCCTGAAGCAGTTCCTGGACCATCATGGATTATCTCTGCTGTGGATCTTCATGGTGGAGCTTTCTGAAGCTAAAGGCAACAGTGCCAATAGCATCAAACTGCAGTTAGAGGTAACATGTTACTGACTTTGCATTAAAACATTCATAATGTTGTCACATTCCACTGAAGTACCTGGGAATTTTGAAATCATCATAGCCTGTATGATCATATACCCAGTCATTTGCTGTTTGGTCACTGATAATCTATTATTCTGTTCACAGATTATGAAGACATTGGCTGTGCTGCCTATCTCAACTAAGAACATGTTGGAGGAGAGCAGAGTCCTGACCTTCATTCAGCGATGGGCCCAGACAAAAACTCTCCCACAGCCTGTTGAGATGGATGGCTACTCCAGTGAGAACAATTCCCGCGCTCAAACACCCCTCAACACTCCTGATGGTTCCTCCACCAAACTGGGATCAGAATTGGATGGTGACGCCTCCAAACCTGCAGTGTATCGCCGCCTTAAAATCATCAGTGAAAATAGTCTGGACAGCGCACTCTCTGATGCTAGTAAAGTATCTGATGGGAAGGAGGATGAGGAGGAGGACGATGATGATGATGAAGAAGATGAACCCTCACACGCAGGACCTCCTGACGGCAAACAGTTGAAGGCAGATCCAGTGTGTGAAGCTGCAGATCCAACGAAAGGAACGATGGAAGAGTTGGTGAAAGAGGAGATACAGGAAGAGACGAGGATGAGTACAAGCAGTCAGCCACAACCTCAAACTGAGGAGGTGACAGACAAAATGGAGTTGGATTTGAAGAAGGAAATTGAAATGAAAGAGGACATGGCTGAGGGTCAGACAGATGAACTTGAGGGGCCAAAAGAGCCTATTGAAGAGCAGGAGAGTGGGGAGGAGCAGACCAATCAGGCAGTGACAGAAAAGGCTGAACTGGAAGGAGACCAGCCCACCGTTAAAGATCTCGAGCAAGAGATTCTGTCCGTCCTAACAGATGTTGACGATATTCCACCTGAGCAGCCTTCAGAGAACATGGATGCACAGGCAGAGACACACGAGGCTGAGAAACCTCCACCTGGCAGTGAGGCGCAACTTGGTGAATCTGCTGCTGATGCTGCCCCAAGTTCTGATACTCCAGAGATCAGTATGCCCTCTGAGGTCATAGCGACCGCTGTGGACCCATCAGTGATAGGAACTCCTTCTCAAGATGAAGAGGAAGGTGTCTCAGATGTGGAGAGTGAGAGGAGTCAGGAGCCCCAACTCAGTGCTGTGGACATTAGTGGCATGGCTGCCAGGCTTCTGGAAAGCTGGAAGGATCTGAAGGTGAGCTCAAATAGAGTCACTTTTAAAGACAGACATTGTGAAAAATGTCTAGTATTATTTGTTTGTATGCTAATATTTTCAATCAAAGGTTGTGCTTGTCCTTTCAGGAGGTATACAGAATACCAAAGAAGAGTCAGGTGGAAAAGGAAGCAAGTGGTAAGTTTAGTCCAATGCTGGATTATGGCCGAGAATAATTTCCGTATGACTTTGACAAATTGTCTCACAGATCGCAGCCGAGATCGAGACACAGCTTTGACGCCACGCACCACTTCTGGTAGCCGAGAACGTGACAGGGAGCGAGAGAAGGAGAGGGAACGCGACAGAGACCGAGATTATGACAGAGACAGGGATCGAGATTGGGACAGGGAGAGGGACAGAGACAGAGATCGCGACCGGGACCGTGATCGAGGCTCTGACAAAACTCCCCGCAGCAGTGAGAGGAGGAGGAGACGCTCCACCTCTCCACCACCCTCGTCCTACGAGAGGAGCAGCAGACGCACTGAGGAACGGTAAGAAATTTTGTGATTGTGGGAACGTTGTCCAGAGTATCTTCCAAGCATAGTGTAATTATTGTACAGTTGTATATCATAGTAATGTTTTGGCAACTGTGGTCTCGATCTCTGGATTTTTAAGGTTTGACCCATCTAACAGCAACAAGACACCAAGGGGAACTGGTGTCAAGGAGCGCAACAAGCTGTCCACAGAGGAGCGCAGGAAGCTGTTCGAGCAGGAGGTTGCTCAGCGGGAAGCCCAAAAACAACAACAGATTCAGCAGCAGCAGCAGCTTCAGACTATGGCTTATGACCCTGCTCTGGCGTATACCTCCAGCCCAGGCTTCATCACGTACCCTCCTGGATATCCCATCCAGACCTTTGTGGATCCCTCCAACCCCAACGCAGGAAAAGTACTGCTGCCTACCCCTGCGGTTGAGCCCACCATGAACTATGAACAGACGCCTCCCCAGCGTCTTATCTCAGACCTCGGACTGACCTCTCCATCCTCCTCTTCCCAGGCCACTCCCGTCTCTAATATCGCTCAGCACATCACCACCACCAACCTCACCACTGGCAACCCTCAGCAGTATGTCCAGCCAACTGTAGCAACCCAGGACGCAGGCGTAGCTGTCCTCTCTGTACCTGCCCAGGCGCCCCCTCCGGTACAGGGCCAGCAGAACTACACCACCCTCTGGGATCCCACTACTCAGCAGGCAGTGACTGTGCAGACACAGCCTGCACAGCAGTATGCCACAGCCCCAGCACAGGCTCAGACACAGACGGCGATCTATTACCAGGGCCAGCCTTGCCAAACCATCTACAGCATCCCCACCGCCTACCCTCAGGCCAACACTCCCGTCATACAGGTAGGGTGCCCTTTACCTGGGTCTAATATCCTCTGGTGATTTTACTGTATTTAGATTTTTTAATTTCCCTCTAGAGTATACAGTGTTGAAAAACATAGATTAATTTATTTTTGCTATTAATGTGGCCCTTTGTCTTAAGCGTGTAAGAACATATGGTTGGATTTGATATGCTACTGTAATGGTCATGACAAGTTGAGTCTACACAGCTCATTTGCATTTAAAATTTTGTACAGTTACATTACCATTCAAGTTCAACAAATTATAATGAATGAGGAAATTAAATGGATCATCCCAAATTGAGTTTTGCCTAACTGGTTTAGTGTTTTTTCAGCAACATGGCATTACAGCAAAACTAATATAATACGGTGGGAAAACGATGGGATATTTCATCTCAGCTCAACAATAATAGCACATACTAAACACTCAGTAAAACCTTTTGAATGTCTAGACTCTAGAGCAGTGGTCGGCAGTCCGCAGTTCTGGAGCCACATGCATCTCTTTAGCACCTGTGCAGTGGCTCCCTGTGGCTTTGACAAAATTACATGGAAATGGAATGGAAAGTAATTTTTTTGCACAATGTACAATATTTCAACAGGAACACCTTTTTTGTTGGAGTTCGAGATGATACTGTGACACTGAAATACTTTTTTTTTTTTTTTTTTTTTTTTTTATAAATATTTGGTCAACTAAATTATGTGTCACACCCTACGACTACGACCCGGCGCTTTTCCCTGCAGGTGCAGGAGTTTCCAATCCCCACCCTCGGTAAGCTAACGATGGATAAGTCCAAAAAAGACAAAAGTCTCGGAGGAAAATAGAGAGTTTAATTCTGCGTGGACAGATGCTTTCCCTGTCAACAATGCTGGCTTACCCGTATGCTTGATATGCGACGAGAAATTAGCACAAAAAATGTTCTAATGTTGAATGAAATTTCCAGAAAAAACATGCAGCACTCATCTTGAGATGAGTCAAAAAGTGATTTCGGAACTGCTGCGGAAAGGTGAGCAGCACAAATGCACTTTCAACAAGTGGCTCAAGTCTCCAAATTCAACTACTGCTGCTAGTTTTGTGGCAGCTCATGAGATAGTAAAGTGTTGAAAGCCGTTCACAAACGGAGAATGCGTGAAGAAACCGTTCATTAAAATATCAGAGCATTTATTCTCGGACATCAAAAACAAACATTTTTCAGTAACTCAGAAGTGTGCCTCTCTGCAAAGACCGTCAAGGACAGGGCCATTAAAATGGCAACAAACATCACTAGTCAGCAAATTGAAAGACATCAATTCAGTGCCAAAGTCAAAGATATCTTTATTGTCCCCGAGGGGCAAATTGGACTACAGCCAAAAAAAATGCAGCACTAAAACAACATCATAGTCAATCGCCTGTGATGAGTCAAGTGATGTAAACAATATTGAGCAGACAGCGCTGTTCTGCAGACATATGAACTCTGATGGCCTGCAGGAAGACATCATTGAGTTGTTACAGCTAAAAGGCCAAACACGGGGTGGACATTTGCGAAGCTGTTGTGAATTGTTTGAAAGCCAAAGAAATATCCACAACCCACATGGTGTCAGTGGCACAGAAGGGGTTTGTGACTGACTTAAGAAGTCGCTGGATCGCAAGGTGCTGACGTTTCACTGCATATTGCACCAGGAAGCACCCCCCATAGTCCACAATATGGGGAGGACTCAAATAGGCCTGCATAGTTCTGTTTACTTTATTTCAAAGTAGGCTTACACATGCAAGGGTATTTTTTTTTCTCCTCTTCATAAGGGTTTGGTGTTTTCCTTTGTTGTATAACAGGAAAAATAGCAATATAATGTCAACAGTTTTCTTTATTATAGTTCTATAATTTCATAAATGAAACAAAAGTATAGTTTTTGCATACTATAACTATATATATAAAACTTTATAAGCTGCGTTATCTTCACTTTAAGGGTCAAATATACACTGCCTGGCCAAAAAAAAAAGTCACACAATAATATTTCGTTGGACCGCCCTTAGCTTTGATTTCGGCATGCATTCGCTGTGGCATTGTTTTGATAAGCTTCTGCAATGTCACAACATTTATTTATGTCCAGAGTTGCAGTAATCTTTCACCAAGATCTTGTATTGATGATGGGAGAGTCGGA
>JAVQJF010076046.1:0-10871 GCA_036023855.1 Gadopsis marmoratus
GTGTGTGTGTGTGTGTGTGTGTGTGTGTGTGTGTGTGTGTGTGTGTGTGTGTGTGTGTGTGTGTGTGTGTGTGTGTGTGTGCGATCACCTTGTCGAAGAGTTCGAACAGCTTGGCGCTGGGTTGGTGGATGGTGCAGATGATGGTTCGTCCTCCCTGAGCCAGAGCTTTCAACAGAGACACCACCTGGAAACACGATGAGCTGTCCAAACCGCTGCGACGCAGAGACACAGGACGTTTGTCTCGTCATGACTAAATACAGACACTTGCAGATTAAACACATGTGGCAGCGGTCCAGTCTCAAACCTTCAGCTTACCTAAAGTTGATTTTCCACCTCGGGGTGTTTCCAGGTGTTTTTTTAAAGTAGTCTAAAGCCTTTAGTTTCTAAAATGTCCTCGAGTGATGTCACTTGAGTCAACGTCTGTGTTGAGTTAGAAAGAAGTGAGCTAACAGACCTCTGCAGCCGCTGCTCAGCTCTGCTGCAGGCTACGTTAGCAGCTACTAGCATAACACACCACAGCTGTCAGAGGGACAGCTGCATTGTGGGTAATGTAGGAGGCAGGTTTGGACGAGGATGAAGAATACGATGAATAAAACAGGATGAATCTGGTTCTGCTGCTTCGGTTGTGAGTCTGACAGTGTTCCAGGAGTGAGACGATTAATCTGTGGAGGACTTTTAAAAACCATCCTGAGGAGCAGATCCTGAACGAGGAGTCCTGGTGCTGGTTTTAAAGTGAAGCCAAGAGCTTGAGACAAGAACAAAGCCTCTACTCTGTTTCTGGACTGACCTGAGTCTCGTGTGATGACTATAAGTCTGTCAAAAAACGGAGGGACCAAATGAGTCCTCTTCAGGACACACCTACTGTGTGAGGACAAAGAGTCCGGCTTTACAATCTGTACACCAATGACACCGTCTAACCTCAGGCCCTGGACTCGCACCCACATCCACCCAGAGAACAGACCCCTCACAGGTTAATTAGAACCCACTGACCATAAAAGAGCTGCAGGGCCGTGCAGAGCTGGAGTCCAAAGTCTTCAACAAAGACAAAGACAACAAAGACTAAAACGGAACCTAACAACAAGACTGAAATCTCACTGGGACCGAAACTGAACCAGAATCAGAATCAGGTTTACATGAGTTTTACAGACCTGGTGGGTTCATCGAAGAACATGACCGGTGGATTATTGACGAGCTCCAGAGCGATGGCCAGCCTCTTCCTCTGCCCCCCCGACAGGTGAGACGTCCTGGTTTTAGCACAGTCCAGCAGACCCAGAGCCATCAGGATCTCCTGCACCTGAACACACACACAGACCAGGAACCAGGACTGCTGCTTTGACCTCTGAGATCAAGATGTGAGCAGGAAGTAGTCGGGGGTCAAAACTCACCATCTCTCTGCGAGCCTCCACCTTCTCCTGCAGCTTCAGGTTGGCTGAGACCTGCAGAGCACAGAGACACACGGATCCTGGATTACAGAGTCCAGACTCAACCAGAACCTGCAGCAGGAAGTACTAGCAAAAACTGCAAAATGGACTTACACCTGAGCAGACTATACTGTCCTCTGGGGCAACACTACACGAGGAAATACAACACTGCAGTACCGTATAGTAGTGAAACATCCGGTACTCACAGGTACATTTTACATCTACACTACATGTAGATGTAAAATGTACCTGTGAGTATCTCATAATATTTGTTATAAACTAATAAATCAGCTCAGTGTACTTATACATGAACGCATTAGTAATAATATATATATGTATATACACTGCTCAAAAAAATTAAAGGAACATTTTCAAAACACATCAGATCTCAATGGGAAAACATCCTGCTGGACATCTGTACCGACATGGACCGGGTGCTGTGTCAGAACGACAGGACGCCACATCGTTTGATGGAATGAAGACGATCAACCTACAGAGGCTGAATTCAAAGTGAATAAATGATGCGGCAGCTCGTCCATTTAGCTGAAATGTCATTTTTTTAGTATAATTTAAAAAAGGGCAGCTGTGGATTTGGGGGTTTCAACTGGGCAGTCGAAGGTTCGATTTCAGCTCCTCCTTCACGTCTAAGTGTCCTTGAGACACTGTCCTGTCTCTGACCAGGACGGGACACATAGTTCCTGGTCGCTGTATTAAAGGCTGACCACGGCTCCAGGCTGCCCTTAGGAGGAAGGAAGGATGGCAGGATGGGTTAAATGCAGAGGAGGAGTTTCATCGTGGGACACAATTTAATGCTGTATGTGTACTTGAAGTAGAGAATCTCAATACTTGTGACCCTGTCCCTGTTCACTTCCTGTCCTCCATGTTGTTTCAGTGCTAATGAGGCCCTCAGTGAGGATGATGAAGATGTACCATCATGGCCTCCTGCACGGTGAGGTGAGGCAGCAGCATGTCGTCCTGCATGATGTAACAAGAAACCTTCCGGAAGGAGCGCAGGTCTCTGGGCTGACTGTTGATCAGGATCTCCCCCTTCATCCCGGTCTCCCTGCTCATACAGACAGAAGCACTCTGATTATTAAATATCACACGACTCTGATTTCATGACGTCATCGGGTCACATGCTCTTCATAACATTCACGTTAAATCCAGTTGATTGAAACTACAAACACTGATCCACACGTCCTGCTGAATCCGGCTCCAGCAGACCACTACCCACCTGTACCCAGCCAGGATATTCATGAGGGTGGATTTTCCGGCTCCTGAGGGCCCCATGATGGCCACCAGGTCCCCGCTGGTGAATTTCCCAGAGATCCCTTTGAGCAGAGTTTTGTAACCTGAGACAGAACAGAAACAATGAGTCTGCAGGTTCCCAGGCGGTCTGAAAACAGGTCTTTGTCCTCGAGTCCACGAGTCGGGTTTCAGACCTGTTTGGAGGTTTTTCACTCTGTCTGGTTTCACATGAATCTGCTCAGATTCACAAAGAACTGGAGAGTTTTAACAGTCCTGTCCAGATTAATTCTGATGTGGACCAAACAACCGGGCCCAGACCACTTTGTCTTAGTTTCTGAACAGAACCCCCCCCCCCCCCTTCTTTAATCATGTTTCTGTTGTTTCCTACCGACTCACTGATGATGTACTGCAATACTACACACTGTACTGCAGTGTTTTTATGTTCCATATTCGGCTGCTGGTTGTTCTGACACAACAGAACCTGAAGCTGCAGCAGAAGACAGGAAGTTTAGTTAAATATGAATATTCAGCCACAGCTGTTCTTTTAATGATCAGCTGACTCTCAGGACGACACAATCTTGAATCAATGGACACCAACTTTCTACCACATCTCAAAGGTCAGGTGTCGTGGCGCTGCACATTTCACACAGGAGTCCGTTCCAAACTAAGGACGACTGATGACCTGATGGTGGCGCCTTCTCAGAACCACCGTTCTCCCTCAGCGATGACTGACAGGTCAGGCCAGCAGCAATCAGGAACATTTACTTCAGTTTGGACGATGAGCAGCAGCTCTGAGGCCGATTAAGTGATGATGACCTGCAGTGACCTCATTAACAGTCAGTCTCTTCGTTAGGAATACCCATGATGCATCAGGATCCACTACCTGTCCATCATTCCTCAGAAGGACGAGTGTTTGTCAAACCTGAGCAGGTGTGAATTGTTCTCAGTGAAACTCTGGTTTTCTAACCTGAACAGGAGGAAACAGGGAACCTGATCTGACAGCGTCTCATTACAGACGAAACAGCAGCTCACGTAGTACTGAGGTGTTATTCATCCTGTATATACTGCAGTACAGTGTGTACTAATACTGAAGTGAACGTACTGTAATGTGTTTGAAACGTTAGGCTTCATGTCACGACATCTGATCTCAGTCGCAGAATCCCCAAATACCACATGAATTCCTTCTGTTTGGTCAGTTCCTGAGTGTGAACACAAACCCTGACTGAATAAACCAGATTCACGTTTAAAGCTTTTTGGGGCCGGAGTGATAAATGTGAGATGATCTGGACATATTTTACTGTTTGACTCTTGTCGCTGCTCCGATTCTTTAAAACGTGTCACAAAACAGCAGACTCGTGTTTCCTGTTTGCAGACTGAGCTCTTTGTGTTCTTTCGTTCTTTGTCCTGAAAAGATGAAACACGAGACGAGGTTTTCAGTCCAGAGTCGCTAAATGTTGTTCCTTTGTCACAGCTGCACGAAGACAGATCCGGTTTTAAAAAGCACTTTGAAAAACTCATTTTAGGTTAAATGAAAGGCTTTGGTCTCGTTTGTCTGGCGTTTGATTTGGCTACATAAATAAAACTGAATTGAATTGTCTCGCTGTCATTCGTAGCAAAGATTTGAAACATTTCCACCTAAAATAATAATAACTACCGAACTTCAGCTCCCATGAGTCTCAGCAGCATGTTGGTGGATCAACATGGAACATGTCGTTTTTAACACATCAGTTATGTGTACTATGTAATCTACATGATGTATATTTATATATAAATTACAAATATATTTCTTTGAGCATCAGAGTTTTATCTGAGACACTGAAACATCAAAGGTGGAGATTTTGAAGCATAACAGCTTTGATTGAACCACTTCTGTTAACAATCTAACAGAGTACAGTAGTAGTAGTACAGCAGTACTATGTGCAATAATATAAATTCTGTAGTTTTTGTATATATACACACACTTTTAGCTTCTATTTTTATTTTATAATTACTACTTGTTTTTGCACGATCACCTTTTCTGCTGTAACAGTACAATTTCCCCACTGAGGAACTAATAAAGGTTCATCTTATCTTATCTTAGGATAGAAGTAGTAGTATTGTAATAGTAGTACTGTATGGTACCACAGTGGAGCAGTAAAGCCTTCACTCAGACTGACAGGAGCTCCAGGCACAAACATCATCAGCTGTGTTTGTGTCGTCTGCTTCTAATCTGACCTGCAGCTATTTACAGCAGGAGACCCTGAACAGGATTAACAGATTACAGATAATCCAACACACACACTCTGATGAGAATACACTGCTTGTTTCCCTGAAGCTCTACGAGGAAACCCTGACGACTGAAATAGAACAGAAGTGGAAGGTAACCAAGTGCTGATGTTACAGTACACTTTTGAAGTACTTGTACTTCATTGACTCCACTAAAGTGATCCTCACTTTCTTACAGCAGTGCAGTAACTCTGCAGTGAACGGTGGAAAAATACTCCGTAAATGTCGAGTACTTAAAATCCTACTAAAGTAAAAGTACACAGCAACCCTGAGCTGTCGCCTGATTGGCTCTGGTCAACTTTAAATGTTTACTTCTACCACAGGTGAGTCTGTGATGGTGAAGTCGTGTGATGTTCCTGTCAGGTGACTCATCACAGGTCAACAGTGCAACAAACTTTTACTGTGAAGGAGCAGCAGGAAGTAGAAACATTGTCGTCGACCATCAGGAAAGTATTCTGATAACTGACCCGCCTCTGGTGTCTGTAACATCTCACTAAACTCAATGTGTTCATTTTGATCAACGATCAATGTTGTTGATTGGTATCAGGTGTGGTGCAGTACCTTTCTTCCTCCACCAGGGTCCCTCTCTGACGGAGTACGAGATGTCTTTGAACTCGATGGTGACCGCTGGTCTCCGTGGTAACGAGGAAAACCTCTGGGCCTCCGTCAGGTTGTTGTCCACCTTCTTCAGGTGTCCCTGCAGCAGCGGCGTCTGCAGGCTGCCCGCCGGTCTCCTGTTGACCCCCTCGTCCATACAGACGCACACCGTCCGGGGGTCCAGCATCAGGTCCGGAGGCCCGTTAGTGTTCTGAAGGTCAGAGGAACTTATATAGTGCTTTTTATTCTTTGCCGGTGCGTTCAGGGACTCTGAAATTGTTAGACTGTCAGCAGCAGCTGGTGCTCAAGTCCTCTACATGAAGATTAGTTTTCCCTCCGAGTACAAGTACATAAATTAAGTTTTATAACAAGGTTCAGGACCAACGACCACACCTAAAGTATTTAAGCACCCCCCCAAACCCCGTTCTGTTCTGTCTCTCTCGTCTCAGTACAGGACCTCAATCAGGACCACCAGCTGACACCAGTCCACTATAATACTCCTCCATCCGTCCCTCTGGACCCTTAGTCCGTCCTCCTACAGCGTCCATAATAATATCCACAGTATCTTTACTAGTCGGCTCAAGCAAAGTACAAGTACTTCAAACGTACAGTACTTAACAAATGTTACTTCCACTGCTGGAATGTGGGGCAGCGTGTGATCGTCCTGCTGACCTGAGTCCATATGAGACACTAATCTTCATCCACAGGGGAGGAGGAGGATGAAGAGGAGGAGCAGGAGGATGAAGAGGAGGAGGATGAAGAGGAGGAGCAGGTAACTATCGGACAAAGAGCTTCGTTACAGAAGATTTATTCCGACTGACGACAACAAACTCACTGCAGAATGCTCTTCATCATCATTTTCTACTTCGTGTCTCTACACTGTAAAACATCACACAGGAAGTTAAATTCATTTCAACTTGAAAGTTTTGACAGAAACCGTAAGAGCAGATTTCCCAGCATGCTCTGTTTGTGCAAGTGCTGCTTGTTTCTTGATGAAACAGACATTTAAAGTGAATAAACTGTGGTTCTCCAGTGACGGAGCAGCTGCTGACGTAGCTTCCTGTCCTGTGTGTCAGTACTCACCATGATGATGGAGTTGGTGACGGAGGGGTTGTGGACGGACCAGGCGGCCATCAGACAGGCCATGGCCGAGACTCTGCTGCCCTCACACTCATCTGACCACTGCAGCCCTGCCTGCTGGCCCCGCCCACATGTGTGCGGACCCCGCCCCTCTGGCTGCTGGCCCCGCCCCTGCAGTTTGATTGGTGGACGTTTCAGCTCAGTTGTTGTTTCAGTGTGAACTGAATCTATAAAACCAGAGGAAACATTTGTGCGTAAAGCAATAAAAGTATATTATTGTATAATATTGAGTTCAGAGGTTATTAGATCTCAAAGTCTCAACGACACACAAACCAACCTGAAATATTTGGATTTAACCAGGAAGAATCCAAATAATTAAGACTCAACTCCTTTTGAAAATTAAACACTGGTGGAAGAACTTTTTATGGTAAAAGTAGAGAGCAAATAAATCCTTCATTCAAAATGTAAAAGTGTGTCAGTATTAAAACCAAAATGTCCCATCAGAAGGTTCTGGATTCATGTTCCTGCTGCAGAACCAGCAACCTTCTGTCCATCTGGAGATACGAGAAGCTGCCAGATCAACTGGCATCAAATGGAGATATGTGTAATTAGTACTGAAGTACTGAAGTACAGTACCCGAGTAACATTACTATTGTAGAAGCAGGTTCACACACATTCATTTCCAAAACGTCCCATGATGTCGGAGTGATTCTCCAGGACGATGAGGTGCTGTAGCACTAAATATTATATTACAGCAGAAACGTTATTTTAATGCCACCAAGTGACTCCAACAGAACAAACCGCACTTTTGTTGCTTTTCAGTTATACATCGAGTCTTAAAAGTTGGGTTATAAAGTCTGCAGGAGCACCGTGACCTGCTCAGATCATCACTTGACCTGAGACCAGTTCTTGTTGTATGAACCTGTGATCATCTGACGGATCAATAATCTGTCCGTTAGAAAATCACTCCAACTCCACTGATCTGATCTTTGTTATTGATCGTGTCATTTCAAATGTTTGTGTTTATCAGAGGCTTTGCAGAACCGACTCAGTGTGACAGCGCCCCCTGAAGGCTGAACTGGGGAACTGCAGAAGCACACAACCAATAAAGCCACTCAGATAGTGTTTTGTAACAACATGCATTTTTAATATTTTCACTGGCAGAAGTTAGAGAAAAAGCTCAGAGGAAACTCAGAAGAAACATTCAGAACCAAAGTTTGGTCGACTTTCAGTCCACTTCCTGTTGTAAGGCATGAAGCCGCTGCTCGCTTCACTGATGATGTTAATCTGTCTTTGGTTTTAACATCACTGAATAGAAACTAAAGACACAAACACTGACAGCTGCTCGTTGTTCACCTGTTTGCTCCCACATGGCTCCACCCACGTCCGCTGTGGGTGGAGCTACACAGAGCGCTTTTTAAAGTCGGACTTGTTTAAGATGAGCTTTTAGATCCGCCAGCCAGCCACGAGCCGACACCTTCAACAGGACTGAAAGGTTTTTTAAAACATCCAGAAAATGTTGACACAGAAATCCAGGAAATAGAATGATGCAATGAGCATCTGCGTCTTCATCAGGCCTGTGAACTGCAGCGTGACGAACAAGTCAAACTCTCTGGACCCTCCCACACTGTGATGTCACATCTGCCCCCCCATCCATCATATTTTCATGACGTTTTCCGAACATTTAAACAAACAAAAATAAAAAAGCCTCAAGGACACGAACAATAAACTGAAACAGATCAAATAAAATAAAACCGACAGTTTGACTCTTCGGCTCAAATAAAATCAGTTATTTGATTGGACAGAACAGAAAGCTGCATGTTGTTAACGTTCTTTTGATATCGACGGTAAATAAAAGCGCCTTCAGGTCCGAGGATTATTTGGTTTTCTTGTCTGAAGCCAGCAAATCGTGCAGTTTAGAAACAGACTTTTCAAACTGGTCCATCACCAGAGTCCCGCTCTCGTCGAAGAACACCGACACGGACTTGGTGAACTCGGCTTCCCTCCAGGCCTTCGACCTCCCGTTGGTGAAGGAGACCCTGAGAGTGTACTGATCATCGAACCTGAGAGACAACAGACAACTGGATCAGCTGCTGATGAAGAGCAGCACTTCAACAAGAACTTAAACACATGCAGACGCCACCCTGTGGCAGGATCTGAGTACTTCCTCCACTGCTGGTTAATAATGAGATGAGAATAAAGAGTGAGGTAGCAGAGTGCATGCTGGGTAAAGACTAACTGACCGTTTGAGGGAGGAGGAAAGCTGCCAGATATGATCCGGATCCATCCCAGCTGGATCCTTCTGCAGGGCCATCAGGAAGATGTTCTTCTCTTGGTAGGAGGTGTACAGGGTCAGGATGCCCATCATGATGAAGTACGTGATGGGGGGGGGTTAGGGAACATACAGCATCACAGACACCATCAGATCCACATCCTGTCGGACCTGCATACTCGGTTCTAACTGGGCCAAACACTACAACTTTAACCAATCAGCTGATCAATACACTCAACTTCCTGTCCTCTGAGTCTCGAAGGATATGAGATGACGCAGCAGGCGAGGACCGGTCTGGACTCGGGGAAGGGGTGCAGGAAGTCCCAGACCAGAGCCAACATGGCGAACAGACAGGAAATAGTGCAGATCAGCAGACGTCCATCAACCAGGTTGAAGTTCTCCACATAACAGAACTTCTCCAACAGCACCTGAGGGGGGCGCAGCAGCAGGAGGACCACACTGATTATTGATGACTAACTGGCAAAAACACACAGATATAAAATATACTTTGAGACTAAAACCTTCTTGGCAGCGTCGTCCAGAGAGTTTTTCACCGCAGCTCCGTCCCATTTATCGATTTTCACTGGTTTCTCATCGATTCTCCACTGAAACACAGATCATGATCATCAGTTACCTCACTGCATTATTGTTATTATTATTACCTCACCGCATTATTATTATTACTTCACTGCATTATTATTACTTCACTATTATTATTATTACCTCACTGCATTATTGTTATTATTATTACCTCACCGCATTATTATTATTACTTCACTGCATTATTATTACTTCACTATTATTATTACCTCACTGCATTATTGTTATTATTACCTCACCGCATTATTATTATTATTATTTCACTGCATTATTACTATTATTATTACTTCACTGCACGTCTAAGTCTTTGTGCTCTCTTCAACAATCTTTATATTTTAAGTTGTTGTACCAACAGGAAGCTGGAGGCAGACTGCTGACTGCACACAGCCTCACATCTTTATTAACTGTTTTTCACTTTTATTTCAAACGATAATTCGGTACTTTCGCCTGCTAGCGTTGGGGTCTCTGTTAGCCAGCTAAGCTAACGTGCTGCTGCCGTTAGCCAGCTAAGCTAACGTGCTGCCGTTAGCCAGCAATAGAGCGGGACTCTGCGCTGCTACAGTCCGACTTGAGTGACTGAATTACAGCCTCAGCATCTCCTCGCAGCTGACGGACACAATAAAACGTAATTTCTCACTTTCTCCAGCAGTCCGCTCTTCCCGTTCCTCGCAGCCGCCATCTTCTCTTCCGCTACAAACCCGGAACCTGCCTGAGCTGGACGCTTCTGATTGGCTCTCAGACCGATCACGTTATAGCGTCCGCGTGCCCGAGGCAGCAGCAGTGTGCGCGCTCTTAGTCTTCTCACGCAGAAAGACGAGAAAAATTAAAACGGACTCATTTTATTATATTATAAAAAAAATTATTTTGATCTTTGAATAAAGGTCATAGTTTCTCACGTTTTACTGACTCGGTCAGTTTAAATCTGTAACATCGTGTCATGATATAATCAAGGCCGGCTGGGGCCAGGGGGGGCCAGGGGGGGCCAGGGGGGGCCAGGGGCCAGGGGGGGTAACCCTAACCCTAACCCTGCCCACACTAACATAAACTCAGTTTCTTATTTTTATGTCACAAAATGCTGAAATTTTGGTACGGTTTCGAACATGGCAGCCTACAGCCCGAGAAGGTTTCTGTCAGTCCGAAGGAGACTAACAGCAGAAAGCTCAGTTTGACCTACATGTTGCATTACATTCATTTACTGGACCAAAATCGATTCATATGATCACTTCCTGTGCGACCATCACACAGGAAGTGACCATATTAATCATCATCACATCATGTCAGAGTTCCTTCTCCACACCGGCTCGACCTCTGACCTCCTGTCGTCGCACCGTGTCGCATGAAAGAAGAGGAACTTGGTGATTTTGGGCCATGAAACATCACAAATAGCT
>JAVQJF010076059.1:0-16431 GCA_036023855.1 Gadopsis marmoratus
TGTTGGGTCTGTAGATATAGAGTTGGCTTGAACTTGCTCTATATCTACAAGTGCTATGAGATAACTTTGTTATGATATAGCGCTATATAAATAAAATTTGATTTGATTTGATTTGATTACATAGGCCTACTGACGACACGAAAAAGTACAAATTTGTTGGTTCATTTTGTTTTTGCCAGCACTAATGGATGGGTGGACGGCTGAGGGGGATGGGGCGATGTGCGAAGGCAGAGCAGACAGCCAGACAGCGAGCGCTGGGTCAGGGTTAATGGATAACATCCCTCTGGACCGCAAACTACTTCTACCTAGACATGACTGGTATTCACCGAGAGTGCAGTCATCACTCAGCTCACGTAAGATCTCTAATGTAAGTGTTACAGCTTTGTGTGGCAACAAAGAAAGCAGCGACCTTAAGAAGCCTTGTAATTGTAACAGTATATTGTAATTTATTGGAAAAATAAAGAGTTAGCGCATTCATTTTTGACATACAGTATGTGGCGTCGCGGGAGGCCGAGTCAGGCAAGGTGAGCACGTGCCGGCCTGGGAAAGGCAAAAAGGACTACAGAACAGTAGGGATGGACTACAAAACCCGTCTGCAGCTGGGCCTCCAGGAGAGCAGAAGCTGTCCAGCTGAGTGGAGTTATCCAATGAGGAGATAACGAGGAGAGAGGTTTAAAAGGAAGAGCAACAGAATGCTGGGAGAGAAGTGTGAAAGACGATTGGATGTCACAGAAGGAGACGACAAAGACGATTAAAAAGAGAGCAGGGACTGTTGTGCAGTCGGCCTGACGAGACGGGGAGAAACCAAAGAGAAGACGGACAAAAGAATAGCATACGGCACTAAGACGGTGCTGATGTACGCTGGACTTACAAGAAAAGACTTGAGATAAGTGAGATAATACAAAGAGTTGTGTTATAGTTTATTGAGGTTGAAATAAACTGGTATTTAAGTTTGGATACTCAGTGATGTGTCGCCCCCACACCTGCCAGACTCTGTCAGTTAATGATCCCGGCCTCCCGAGACGTCGCATGTATTAGTACAGTTCGAGGGTGTGGTCAATGCTGATTCGACACGAAATAGACATTTGAAAGTGACAAAAAGAACTTATTAGACTACAGCTGTCAGCTGAACGGAGGCCGCAGAGACAAACGGAGCAGTTTCCAGACTGACGAATGTAGTGGATTCCAAATTTGAAGAGAAGCTGCGCTCTCATGGAGCCTGAAGTGTAGTTGCACTGCCAGCGGGCTGCCAGCACCGGACAACACCTTTTCAAAAAGTGTTTACGAATTGCTTTGCTGGAGAAGTTTAAAACGGGATACTTGGCATTAAAATACAAAAGATTAATACAAAAGAACTAAAACCTGCAAAACTGTCATCTTTATTTACTGGGGAGATCAGTTGATAATTCAAAGCAACCTCCTCATCACCAAATAAGAATTAATATGCAAATGAGCTCCAACCAAGTGAGCAGATATCACACTTGATATGCAGATACTATTCGCGCACCACAGTCCGTTAGTGGTCACTGGTGGTTGCTGCGGCTACCCGCGTCCTTTTTGCATTTGATTAAAAACGTACCAATTTTCAACATGGACACAGCTATACAGATTTTATACTTTCTTAAACTCTTGAACTTCCTTCGTTATCGTTATGCTCCTAGTAAATGTTACCACAGCTTCCATGTTGACTGACAATGGCGTCGGTGAGCTAGATATGTCAATCGCTACTGATTGGTCAGGGCAAGACTGAACAAAATATCACTGCTTTGACACGTTTTCTAGCTATGGAAACCCCACGTTATTATTTGTGCTCACGAGCTTGGTGATTGTTGTAAACATCTATGGCATCTGTGCACGCCATCCTCCAAAGAATCACTGGACGGTAACTGGACGGCTGTTACTCTACTGTGGAGTGTACAACTGCCACGCTGTCTCTCGTTAAATCAGTCCGCACTGCTGCCACTTCCTCTCCCTCCATCCATCCGTCCCTGTGTGTGAAAGTAAGTGACTGGCTGTTAATGAGGACGAGCGCGGGGAACGCTGAACACATGGTGGATGGAAGGAAGGTGGAGCGTATCGCAGGTAGGGTGGCGAGAGGGAGAGTGTGGAATCCAGCAAAGAGAGAAATTAAAGCGTTAGAGGGGGAAACGAGGGGAGTCAGAGAAAATGAGAGTGGATAAGAGAGAATAGGAGAGGGAGAAGTGTGTGTGAGCTGCAGGGTGATGGCAAGCTGTGCTGCATGATCAGCACTGCTATTTATAGATCTGTGGAAACAGGCAAAGGACGACGAGACCAGAAGCACTGCTGCCCTGTGCTATCATCAGCCTAAATATAGTATTATATTATACCCCGTTCAGTAGAGAAGGGCATCTGTGAGCGTGTGTGTGTGTGTGTGCGTGCACGCAATATTGGCCTCCTCATGAGAACCAAATACAGGCATGTTAAGATGTGGAAAGCGTATTATGCCACTCCTCATTGCTGGATTAGGGCTCACTTACAGAGATCCTCGCATGCAAAGCAGTAAAGACGTATCAAGGCCTCGGCACGCTTCAAAGGTGTGGGCTTGTCCGACAGCATCTGGAAACCCCCCCCTTTCCAACGAGGGCCGGCATGTTTCGTTTAACCCTCTGAAACGTGTACTTTATGTACTGATTGGCCAGGTGTCGGACGTAGGTGTGGTTTAAACATCTCTTTCAAGCATCCCTTGAAACCGCTTGTAGTGATCACGTCTGTCCGGGTCAAACTGATCACTATATCACTAGACTAGATCACTCGCGGTAAGTGCTGTCGGGGAAGTAAACATGGAGTTTACGGCTTCGTTTCTGAGGTGATGTGCAGTGAAAGCCAGCAAACATGTGAGCAGATGATAACGAGCGTGAGGATGAGGAGAAAGGAGCAGACGACTTCCATGCTTGGAATTTGTCACTGCCCAGTCGGAGACAAGAAGGAAGGGAGATGGCTCACTCGTCCACCATTTCCATCATCGGCTCAGGAAAAAGCAATGTGTGTGGAGCTTCCATACTCTTCTTAACCCACGCCCACATTCTAATCACTAGTAAAGCGATGCTCGGGAATTCTACTTAAGTTAAACAGCTGTCCCATCTGAACGCACCTGTAATGTCACTCAATATTACCCCAGTAGATTAATCCAGTGCGATAGGCTAATGTCAGTTACTCTCCCTTTTGCTCTGCAGCCCCAGTGATGCCTTGTAGTCATGTTACTTTTGCAAATCCGACTCTTTACTACGAACGAACGAGTCATGGGCCTTTCATCGCTGTGCGCACTGGCCGCCCTAAATCCACACCCCTTCAGTCGCAAGAGATAGAGACGCTTTGGGGGGAAACAAAAGATTTTGCACGAACATCTGCTTTTCACAAAATCATAATCGTGCTTGCTTTTATTGTGCCAGTAAAAAGTTCTCTAATATTAAAGCGTTGCACGAATTGCAAGGCAAATTCATTCACATAACCTTTTTCATACAGAAAGGGTAAAACAAAGAACGAGCTGTTCATTTCAGCGCCATAAATTCCATCACTGATGCCTTGTGGGGGGGGGGAGAAGGTGAATGCAGCAGCTGATAAGATGCTCGGTGTGCAATATTGACTATATGTGCAGCCTCTCCTCATACATGGACTGACAATTTACAAAAATCTCCATGTTTTTTTTTTTTTCTGTTTTGTTAAAACGGGAACAAATCAACAGCAGCCAGGTGAGATTAGACGCGCTCACTCAGCCTTAGAGTAATACGGAGTAAACATCTAACTCGAGTGACAGCCTTTGACATTAGAAACATTAAATCCTAGAGTTACGCGTACTTGTTTGCGCGTGGTTGTCAGTACAAAGAGAGAGACGGGGAGGGCAATGTGTTTGGCAGCGTGAGTGGAATAACCTGATTACTGCACACGGATGCATAGCATTACTTATTAGTTGAGCGTGAATAAATAAACAGTACTTTTAGGGCTCAATAACTATTTTGAGTGGGATTAACCGTGTGTGGGCCTTAATTTGGTTTAAAAGGAAGCATATTTTGCATTTCAAATAGCTTGAAAATGGTGTATTTGGCAGCTAAAATATCCAGGGGGGAACCTACCTTACAGCTTGCCTCTCCAACTGTTTGAGTCCCCCAGTAAAATCTGTCCATTTCCAGCACTGACAGCTTGTCTTGTGCTTTGAATGGGATCCCTTATGCTCTTGTTTGAGAGGCTAAGCCCATCCTAAGGTGAAATCCTATATATTTAATATTTCTTGACTCAGGTCTCATCGAGCTTAAGCTCTCTTTTCAAGAGAGACCAAGAAACACAACCAGCAAACAGAAACAGCACAACTACACAATAAACAAGGAACAATCAAAACTGTGACAAGACTGTTCAAAAGTCTCTAGTTTGCAGATCATTCCATTTAAAAGCTGCATAATACCTGAAACCAAAAAGCTACTTCTTCTTGACTGGAAGGATACAAAGAGCATTTGTGATAAAGTGCACTATGAAAGAAGACCGACATCCTTTAATTCTATACAAGCACATTAAAGTTTTGAGTTTACACAGCAGTTGTACTGTGTAAAGAGGACAACATACTGAGGCTACATCCATTTTAATACATTTTCACTTTAAAACAGCATATTAGAATGAAAACCATGCGCGTACACACAAACCTTTTATCACCATTTTAGAAATGGTGTCCGTCCATACTTGGACCGACGACCATGAGCAACCGAGGTAAGTGTTGTAATTCGTTATCCGTGTTGAATTAAGCGCCGGTAGTCAAAGGTCACGTGTTAGGGGCGTGACGAATCAGGGCTGATAAGACCCAGTCAGGAAATAAACATGGGTGTCTGCGTCACCGTTTCCGCCCGGCCTCACTAAAATGCAACCCCGGAGTTTTCAAACTTTAAACGGGATCAGCAGTGTTTTTTTTCAAAGGTCTCCATTTTAGGGGTTTTGTAAATGCTGGAGTAGTGTGGACGCTAGGTGTAAATGCAGCAAACATTGTAGCACACAGGAGAGTACACACTGTACAGTACTTCCCAGGGTGGGGTACTGCGTTAGAGGAGAAAACGATCCAACTCTTCTGTCCTCGGTTCCATCCTTGTGGTGATTCCTCGTCTCATTGCCAAGGTCAGCTGAACGGCGTGAAAACAAAAGTCTCACATTACCTTCTCACCTTCCATCCCATCTGAACAGCTCATGCTGAAACGCTCTGACTCACTAATACATACTTCAGGGCTTTTAGCCTTAGTATTATTATACCAATTAAGTGTTCTGCAGCGGCACGTATGAATACAGCTCCGTTTATCCACAGCTACAACACCAACAATGAGTAACATCATTGTAAAACAGTGTTAGCTGCTGCCCACAGAGCCATCTTTCACCTAACCTTAAACACATTTACAGGCCACACTGTTGCATTTGGCTGCATGTCAAGAAAGTCATTCCATGATTTATATAAAACCAGTGCCCAGACCCTTTCCTCTGTCGCAGTATGTATTTCTTCATATTAGAAGTTCACGACGGGGGTTTTCAAAAAACCTTCATGCACACAAATGGAACACAAGGGCAGCCAGATTATCTAAACCCCTTTATTTAGAGGCAAAACTGAAAGTGAGTGCAACCGCAACGTCAATAATAGTAATCCGTCATTTGCAGTAAATTTGGAAGAACAATGTTATCCCCAACTCAATAGTTTTCCTTTAATGGGGATCTGCAACATGTTTCTATGCATAACCGAGCTATCAGGCTCGCTGTAATTTAGTGATCTCAATAAGGTCATATCTTAAAGGGCTTAAAGGGGTCGTCCATTAATTCCAGGGTTGGCGGAACCCTAAGTTGTTCCCAGTGGAGGTCAGCACCTTGCATGGTGGCTATGTTGCCATGTCTGTGTGAATGAGACCAATCTGTAAAGTGCTTTGGGAACCATTAAGGTTGAAAAGTGCTATACAAGTTAAGTCCATTTACTGTATTGGTCAAGCTCTAATTCTTTAATGGAGTGCCCTTGAGAACAAAATGTGTCTCCTTAATTATGGAAGTGCAACATATTTTTGTTTGTGACTATGAAAACAATATTTAAAGAAAATGTTCACAGTACACATGGTGTGTTTTGAATGTGAGGAGCCTGGGCTGACGTCTGGTTCCCTGAATTACTATCGTAGTCCGGCCCTGGTGTGTCCATCAGGGATTTTAGGGAGCCAAAATGTTTAATATTGAATAAATAATTACGTCGAAGCAATCATAATGTTATGAAGCATGACACACATACATATATATACATTTACATGTATATAAATATATACACTATACAGTATATATATTTATATAAACACTCTCACTATTAGGCCACCTGCAAAATCGAATCATCCGCTACAACAACGCAGCCATAAATATATTTGCAAATGTACAAATATGAGGGGAGAAGAATATTAATAAATAGTAAAAAAAAATAATTCCATGTGTATATATATATATGGACTTTTATATATATATATATATTTTTTTTTTAAATCAAGCCATTATGAAATTTTATTAATCATTCTTGTTTTTATAGTTTTATTGGTTATTTATTGTTTTTATTATTTTTTTAAAAATGCTATATAATATCTATTAATATTTCATGGTGGCAATTTTTCCCAATGACCCTTTTGATTTATAATGTTGCTTTTCATGGCACTAGCATTGCCAGTAGTAACTAAGCATGGGAGACAACACATCTTGTAAGTGTAATCAAAACATTCATCCCGTGTAAATATTGGGTCAGTGCTACACACACCAACATGGACCTATTGAACAAATGACTGTGTGACTTCTATTCTATCAGTTTCACAGATAAATAGCCACCCATTCATTGCATAACATACAGTAGAAACTGCTCAAATTCAAACATCCTTTCGCCCATTTCTCCAAAAGGCTCCAAATTGTGTCTCAGTCATCTGCTGTTATGGACAAACTCAATGGCACCGAAGGCAGTGACATGGAGAGAGAGAGAGAGAGAAGCTCTTCAATCGAGAAGTAGTGCAGATGGACAGGAGTGGGCGGTTGAAGAGGTAGTGGCACTGAGGCCATGTGAAGGTGAGGTAGAGGAGGGACATTAAGGAATTGGATGAATTAATGATGAATCTGCAGGAAGGCAGCCAAGAGCTGAGAAAGGGTGTGTATGTGAAAGACACGCACACAAAGAGACAAACACAGTGGAAGAGGGGGAGAAGCATACAGAATGAACGGACCACAAATAGCTAGTGTGAAGCAGAGAGTGTGCATGTGGAAGAGGTTGAGATGGGTTCAGTGCCGGCAGTGTCGGAGCAGAACTGGGAGGTTTGGGAGGATTTATCATGACAGACAAGGTTTAAGTTATAGCATACCAAAAAAGCACAGTTCATGTAAACTCACCCCAAATCACTTGGCAGTATCCTTGCATTATACCAGGGAATCTGAAAGTGCTCCAGGCTCATGTGAGTGAATGACTTTTGCTCACCACAGTGCCACATTTAGTTTAGGGCTAGAGCTCCATTTTTGTTCCCCCCTGACAAAAGTCATCTCATGCAGAAACAGCCACGGGGAGAGAGAGCTGAGGGGAATGACTAAGAGAAGTGCTGCTGCAGCTCGGGTGGCACTGGAAAGCCACCTGATTTGGACTGAGCTCTGCGTGAAAAACCTTTAGCAAATGACGCTCTTGCTCTGCTCATCAGCTTAATTATTGCAAACTACACAGGCCTGCAGTCAAACTAGTTTTTGTCTTTCAGTAAATAAGCCAAATGACATGTAATTTACTGTACGTGTATTGTTAGGCAGAACAAAAATGAAATAAAACCCTAAAAGAATATTTCAACATTTTACTAGCATTCTTCCCAAGAGCCAGATGGGAAGATTGATACATCACACTCGAATATGTGCGTTAAGTGCGGATCTGGAGGCTGCGCTTGATTAGCCTAGCTTAGCATAAAGACAGGGAGCAGGGGGAAACGGCTAGCCTGGCTTCGTCCCAAAGTCAAAAATGCATCTCCCAACACCTCTAAAGCTAAAATGAATACACCGTATGTTGCTTGTTTAATCTGCACACAAACGGAAATCTAAAAATTTTAGTTTTTAAGGGGGTTATATGTTGGCAAACACCAGCCAGGTAACAATGACTTTCTGGAGGTTTGGTAGCATCGTGCATGTGGAGACATATACAATGTGCTCACCGACTGTTTTTGGCAACTTGCGCTATAGCTAGTTAAACACAACAAGAGACAACATGTTTGGACAGAGCCAAGCTAGCCATTTCCCCCTGCTTTCAGCCTTTATGATCAGCTAGGCTAAACAATTCAATTCAATTCAATTTTATTTATATAGCACTATATCATAACAGAGTTATCTCATAGCACTTGTTAATATAGAGCAAGTCTAAACCAACCACCATAGTCTAGCTCCGTTTTTAAGGTCACAGTGAAATGTCGGGTGAAGCGTTTTAAGCTTCCATAACGTGACATATTTTCGAGTGAAGCAGCATGGGTCCATGGGCGGGGTATAATTACAGGAGGGATTTGATTAGATCCTTCAGATTTTATTAGTGTGACAAGCTGTACGGTGCTTTAGAGGTTAGCCTCCTCCCACACCTTCTCTCACAGAAGCAGGAAGAGACAACTACGCACTTTTTTTCAAGCGTCACGTGTGGTTTACTATGAAGGGTGGGGTTAGCTAGTCACTCCGAATCCTATTGATTGGAAACATTAATGGATGAGTTCTAGATGAGTCATTATACCTATATTTGACATATACCAAGAGATAACTAAAGAATTTAATACAGGGACACAGGATTAGAACTTCACTGCGTCAGATCTTTTTATTTAACTTTTATCTAAAGAAAGCAAATAAAAATAATTCCCAGAATGTTGAACTATTCCTTTAATAGGTTCAAATTGACAAATTAATTGTTGGTTTGTTTAGAGCCTTTATGAGTCCTTTACTAATACTCCTTATTCCTTATCTATTTTGTTTTTTTATATTCTATTCTTTGGCAAAGTAACGAGAATGGGGTACCTGCCAGGTGGCTTTTCTCTCCCATCTCTGCCCAAGTGACTAGAATAAGAAGATTTTAATGTAAGTGTTCGTGAACTTGCAAGTTGCAACGGTGTCAGCACACGTTTCCAACCTGCCAGAGAAAACGTGTGCAAGGAAAGTGAATGAGTAACCGTCTCTCTGTCCAATACTACCGTCAAGGTGCCTTTGAAGACGCTACAGCATAGTAATAATAGAAGACGTGGTTGTACTGGAAGCAGCATGATAGTAAAGGTTGGTGAAAGGCTGACACAGGCCGTGGTCAGTCCACCTGTAAATAAGAAGCGCCCATCTCCTCTGTGACATTTAGAAAAAATGCCTCGACATAAATAAAACCAAAAGGTGACATATGGGTACCAACTGTGTGTAGTTGTGTGTGTTCTTGTGCGTGACTCAAGTGCACTCACTTACAAAGCCTTATACAGAAATATGTGTGTGTGTGTGTAAGCAGGTACTGACATGATGTCGTGTGACAGATCGAGGCCACTATGAAGCAATCATGAAAGAGTGGCTCTAGTTATTGATCCTGGGATTAAGAGTGGGGCTGTGCAGATAACGCAAACACGGGAGCACAGGAGGGAATGTACACATGGTTGCACCAAAAACCACCATACACACATGCATTCTCTCCCACGCTCCATACTCATGTCTATGATGTGATGATATCATACTTTTTTTCTGCGATGTCTTAGACACCACGGTGTCATTTAGAATGCCACTTGCTGCATACACTTAACCGAGCCAGTGGGGTTTTACAGACAGGAACTGAAACAACCTCAGGCATGTTCACTGGGCTATTTATGTCCTAAAAGAGGTGACAGACTTCATTCAGCACCTCCAGCCTGCGCGGCAAGGAGACACACACAAATAAAAGTGTGGTTGCGGCAAGGTCTGACTTTTTTTCAATATGTGTGCACAGGCATATTTATATAGAGTTGAATAAAATTAGAGGATTCATACATACTGTATAAGAAAAGGTGTCAAATGAGGTAGTCACAATATTTTTCACCATAATGATGAAAGTTTAACAAATTATATGTAACGTAAATATATTCTTGTTTTTTTTTTCTATCTAGCTGGTTCAGCAACCTGTCTTTTGGCTTTTGCTCTGTGCAGGCTCAGTATCATTCTCCAAGCGGTTGAGCTTACATAGCCAGCATTAAGCCTGATTTATACTTGTGTTAAGCCTTCGCCTGACGTGCACCTCCTGAGGAATGTACCTACGTGCCATGGCGATGCAGGCTGCAGCAGCTGTGATTGGTCCGCTTCATAGCATCGCATATCCTCCTACGCATTTCCGGCTGCTCCTTCTTCTCCGCCATTTTCAAACTGAGTTGAACGTGCGTTCCACGAACATGGACCAGATCGAGGCGCAGTTAACTGAGGAAGGGTCAGGCTTCTGCCTCAATAGGTTCAATGGTTGTACACACCATCTACTCTGGCATCTTGCTAGCTCCATCTCAAACACGACCTACTCAGGTCCAGTCTTACTTTATGTTCACAAAGAAACGGGAGGAAACTCACACAGTGATACAGAAACCCGTCTAGCATTGTGGTGGTGTAATTGCAGAGCGATGCGGCCACACCAGTGCCCAAGTATAAATACTAAGCGGTGTAGGCCTGTAGGCCACTTGCGTCACGTGGCATCAGCGTAGATTCAGCGCAGAAGTATAAATCACATTTTGTAAAATTGACTTTACGTATTCTGCCTTACATAGACAACATCACCAAACAAATTATATCATACACCTGCCAATAATCTTAATGTTTTATGTAAAATAATTAAAATAACTTTTAACATTTGCATTTTTTACCGTTCAAGAAATGACTATAAACTTTAATAGAATTCACAGTGAGGCAGGCCGACTGCTGACTCCAAAGAGTTTTCTGAAAGCAGAGCAGATATTTAAAGCTACATTACACTTTCTCCTTCCTTTTGTGTTCCCATTAGGGCCTTATAATTAGAGGCACACTAGGTGTTGATGGAACCCAGCGTAGCTCACTTAATCTCATTTGTTTCCCAATGACGACCAGGTGGAGAACAGATAGTTACCACCAAATATTAGCTTTCCACTGTTGCTCGTACTGCCACACCGTAATAGGACCCAGAGAGAGAACAGGTTTATATCTTTCACAGAAGAATTTAACCTTGCCCTTTCTGGCTCAGACTAAAATAAGGTTAGCTACCTTTCATACCCATTACATACTCATTTTGCAATTAACTTTAAATCCATTTGAACCCGTTGGACCTCTCCAACTGCTCTGCAAGTCGCCTCTCACATATGGGAAGTGAAAGCAGACTTGTCCACATGCTTCAATTCTTTCCACTTAAAATACCTCCCGTAAGTAGCACACATTTACTCTCAGGGTTGATTTGTATTTGAGGCCAAAGTAAAACACTAAAAGCTATTGCTCTGATTGCTTCAACTGCTTATTGACATTGAATAATAAGTGGGACTGTTCAGACAGATGACTATTATAAAGTTAACATACTAGCACACATGGTGCAATGTTAGCATGTTTCCGTCCACTTGATGAAGTCAAATCCAATATTCACTCGTTTTATCTGCTCTTTAGCTGCTAAAACTTAAAGTAAACTTAATTTTACAACTTTCTAGCTTTCTCTGTCTGCCATTTGGTGCTGGGAATGTAGCCCACAGTGGGTTTATCTGAGCTTTTTTGCTAGAATTAGCTCCTTTCTGTGGCTGGAAATGGTTGATAAGAGCAGGAACATTGAACCATACACTACTTGCTGGCTGTAAAACCAAAACTATGAGCTAAAAGAGGCTAAAAAGCTCTGTAGAGCTGGAGTGTTGTTTATTTTCTGTGGAATAGTGACAGGAGGCTAACAATGCTACTACAAATACAGAAAAATAACAGTCATCGGTGTATGAATGCGTGCGTGACTGAGACCAATCTGTAAGCGTTAAGGTTGAAAAAGCACTATATAAGTGAAGTCCATTTACCACTTAAATGTCCAGGGTGTCACATTAGCATCGGGCTTATGGAAGAAGGAACTGCATCAACAACCTGTCGATCCAAATTCTGCTGGAACAAAAAACTGTCCACCCACTGCGGACTGATCCACTCTGCTTCTGAGAAATATTTGCCGCATTAAAACCCAAGCCTCGCCAAGCCAGCGCTAGATGGCAGCTGGCAGCATGGCCGCACTCCGTGGACAGTTTCATGTCATAATGTTTTGTTTTGTTTCAAATCAAAAAGGTTTACAGGGAGAGAGGTTAAAGTAGAATCAGGGCGTTTATAATCCAACACATGTGTTCCTTCTGCATCCCTCTCACTGTCTCCCACAGTCTGGAGCGCTGCTGTGTCCTTATGCAACTCTGCCAATGTCAGTTATAAATAGGAGTGTAGCCTAGAGTGCTCACCGCTCACACCCATAAAACACACACACACACACACATGAAAATACTGCTTGAGAATTCTGCACAATAATGGCCGCGCCTTAATATTCAGCTGTTGTTATTGGGATTAACTGAAACTGTGTCGACCTTTGTTCTGAATGGTAGAATAAAGGCTTTGATTTTTCACATTTTCTCAGACCGCTATGCAATGACAGAGTAGATGCGCATTCACAATGTGCCTCATGAAGCTGCAGTTTATTATGCAGTATGAAAGAAGAAAAAAATGGGGGGCATCTCAGTTCGCTGAACTTTGCTGGGAAATCTTAACTTAGCTTGAACTTTCATGTCGCCAGGCTTCTCATCTAATCATCATCTTTTTTTCCTGTCTGCTGCAGACTTCCCATCTTTTCTATCCCTGCCTGCCTTTATCTGTACAGGCTGGCAATCCTCTGATGTGTCTGTCTCATCAGCTCGCCTCTCTGTTGGAAACTGAGCGCTTCTGAAGACGCTCACAGGGAGGGAGGGAGACGCTGAGGTTTAGGAGGAGGTGGCGGAACTGAGAAAGGGGATTAAAGTATGTTTCAGATACTGTCAGGATTTAAAACCAACACTGGCTTATGTAGGGTTCACTATTTCACTATTGTCTGAGTGGATTCTAAACCTTGCATTAAAACGGATGATTGTGTTATTTGTGCTTATACATATTAACACATACAAATCATGCCTGCTTGTTAATTGGTGGTGCACCATGCCACTGCTGCTGCTCTTTTTCTCTGTTCAGGTCCTATTATGCTCGGGTCCGTTTCAGATCAGGTCTTATTTTTTGAAAATAAATGTTTGCACCTCAGCTTGTGTGATTAATGTTGTTTGTTATATGTTTTTAGTGTGTTGCTTTTTAGAACCATTTTAACTAAATAAATAAATTAAATGTTTTACTATTATTATTATTATTATAATTTTTATTATTATACTTAAGAACTCTATGCAGAACCTGATCAATATGTTGAAAATAAAGCAGTCCGTGCCCTGTGGAGTTAGCAGTTTACAGTCTGTGTTTCTCACATTGTGTTGGGCCTAACAAAGAAATACATTTCCATTTTATGAATATTTTGAAACTAATTTTAAATTTTAATTAGCATTTGTTTCTTGTCCACTGTACAGTGGGGTGCGACTTTGAAATACAAATGTCAAAGGGTTTTTCCAGTTTTATTTTAATATCGTCAATAGAACAGCCCTACGAGTATGTGAAAATAAAAATGCCATTTAAATGTTTACACAAATAACACATACTTATGTGGAAAACTATAACGCTGCTGTGAAATTACATTTTAATTTCAAGTTTACATTATCATTTTAATAAAGCCCCCAAGTCTCGACTTGTTTATACAGTACTTGCATTTACTGGTTTTATTCACATATCTGTATATTTGTTTCTACTTTGCTTATTACTGCACCAATTCACCAAAGCAAATTCCTGGTATGTGAAAACCTTCTTGGCAATAAATCTAATTCTGATTCTGTAGTCTTCCATGTATTTGAGGTAAACGCTAACTTTATTTGCCACTTTCTCCAGTTGCCATGTCCAAATAGCTTCACCTGTCTGTCCTCTTCTTCTTCACGTGCTTTAACCTGCATGCACTACACCATGGCATTGTTGTCCTCGGGCAGTGGGCGGCGAAAGCTCAGAGAAGGTCGCCCCAAAACGTCCTGTGTGCCCCAAAACAACATGTGCATCCTTTTGCTAGTGGAGCACATCATACGAACAAAACAGGGACCCGCTCATCAACACATTGCATCACTTGTGGTCAAGTACGCCACAGGTAATAAACAGCCGTTGCATTGGTTCATTCTGTAACAAATATGCAATAAATCATGCTTCATTATGTGCGTCAAATCAGTGGTAGACCACACTGACTCAACATAATCCCATTTAAATAAAACATATTTACTGACATTACCATTAGCAGATATGTCAGTCCTCCATCTGGTCCTCACATGAAAACAAAACAAACCCAAAAAACGTTTAATTTAAATCTGTTGAATTATCTGTGCACCAGCACAAGGGTACAGCAGAGCCAGGCTATGTGATGAAACGCATTCATCTGTGTGGGGATTTAATGTGAGCCCTGATGGTCTGAATATTGAGCTTGATAAAAACTTGAAAGTGTCAGCTCTATATGAAACAGTGCCCTGAGATATCTTTGTTATGATATGGCGTTATATAAATAAATCTGAATTGGATTGATGTATCTCTGAACCTGTAGTTAATATTATCTGAGCGCGGGACAGCTTAAACAAACCACTGAAATCTATTTCACACGCTCAATAATTACATCCATTTGTAATAAGAGTTTTAGTCTTAGAATCATGCCAGGCCACACACACACACACACACACACACACCTCTGGGATTGTTAGCAGCAAATTGATGTTCCAGTGCTATTTAAAGCTCCTGCCGCAGTAAGAGACAGATAACTTCCTTCATTAGTGATAACCTGAAATATTCAACAGGAGGCAGGCAGAGAATCAGAAGGAGGTCGACGGCGAGAGAAGGGTGTGAGAGAGGGGGTGGGTGTTTCCTGGTACATCTCTGGTCAGTCATCATTAGCTGTTTCCAGACAACTGTCAAGCAGTAAGGTGGCGGGCGGTAAAGCTCCCAATCACTGTTACAGTCTCAAAGGGTCAAGTGAAGTCGAACAGTAAGTCATTTATGGCCTTAATTAACCTCTAATGGTAGGAGTGAGAGCTTTTCTCCTCACTCTTGGACCTCAGGTGATCAAAGCACCCCCTGCCTCCACCCACTCACATCAGGGAAACCTCGAACTATAACAGCCTGAAAATGAAAATAGCAGATATCCAACAGAATATTTCAGTGAAAACAGTCATTTAAATACCAAACTGGCAGCTAAGAAGTAAGCTACTTGGTTTGTGTCTCCCGGCAGTGGGGAGGCTCTGCACAGAGCTAAAAGAGAATGCATGTTTGACTCGCGTTCACCAGGTGGCCAGAGACACGTCTCCAAACGTAGGATATAGTTGCCCTCGTAACTGCTATATGTGTGAGCTCTATCCGGTCGACTCTATGTCAGCATTGGCTGGTTCAGGTTTAAAAAAGTAGATGGAAGTGTTTGATGGAGATTTTCAACCCATGAAATTCAGATTTTTATAAATGTGGTGAGAAATGTCAGTATCAACACCAGCATTGATGTGTTTCATCACAGTACAGTCATGTCATTCAGTTTACAGCTCAAAGAACATGATTACGTGTGCACTGCCTCTTTAAAGGGGTGACGACACGTCAATTGCAGGTCTTTTATTACAGCTGGAGAAATGCGCAGATTGAACAATACTTAAATCTCACTGTAAGTCACCATACAACAACCTCTGCAGCTGCATCAGCCTCATCCACGCGTGTTGTTTTCGTGGGTCTAGCTGGATAGATCTGCAGCTATGGAGGAAGACGACGTCCCCATTTCTAATCCTGGCTTCAAAGGCCTGACGGGAATGGAAAATTAGCTGCGTCACACCATCCGGTCATGTAAAATGCTGCCCTTTCCTCATAGCCACTTTACGACCCAAATAACTGTGCCTCAGAGCTCACAGCGCTGTTCCAACTTGACACACAACTGAATGTCACTTTTGGTAATGATGCATTCAATACCAATAAGCAATGTGCAAAATGACGCCAGCAAACATTGGTTGTCTTATGAGCCCAGTGTTGTGGATCAGGCAGTCAAGGCATGAGATGACACAGGCTTAAAGTTCCAAACAAAGGATTTAATTACAATAACTAATCAATAACTAAAGAAAGCACTTTAAGAACAACAGGGCCCTTAAAAGAGGTCAAACAAAACTAACTCTATGGTGAAAAGCAGTTCGCAAAACAAGATGTACACTTAACTAATTGACCTCCTAAATGAGGCCTGAGGGAAACCTATATACTCAGTGATTAAACCAATAAACACCTGCAGGGGTGGACAGCATAACCCCTCACTAAGACTCCACCTATGGAAACCCTAATCCCCCCCAAAGCTGACAGAGTCAT
>JAVQJF010076060.1:0-25408 GCA_036023855.1 Gadopsis marmoratus
TTGTTGTTTCCTGGTGCTTAAAATTGATGTAGGCAGTGCTAGGTGGTTTCATGAAAATCGTGCACCACTTGTTGATTAGTGCACCAGCGTTAGTCTTGTAAAGGTTCTTGGTGTGTTAAAAAGCCTTGCTCTTTGTCGAATCAAAATCTTCTTTCTTACACATACAATAAATAAGGACCATTTAATATTGTTTATTTTTCTAACTTAGATTCGGCTACACAAAATGTCCTCTTGGTCTTTGACATTGCGCTGATGTCCACTGCCTCAGAACCACGCGTGTTTCTGCTGTAATGTCAATTAATTTGTAGTAACTAAGTGGGTTTGTGTGAGAAAGGCAAACCAAACAGTAAACTAAATATTTTTATTTACATCACTTTCCAGACAAGTGGTGAAGTTCCATTGGCATCAATTTGAATGTTTAAATATATTATAGTAGGAATAGTCTGCATTGATGTATAAATCATTATGGGACATTCTTACAGCATCTGTTATCCTAAGCAATGTCTTATGATATAAGTCACATTTTATAAATCGGCAGCTTCCAATTGTATGTGTTATGACATAGTGTAGTGTTATTTGACATTTACATCCACTTTGATTACATTGATTTTCTCACATGCAATCAACAGCGGACGGTATGAATATAACCATAACCACCTCTATGTTCAGAAGATCAGTCACTTAATACTTGGTGAGAGAGTGAGAGACAGTGAGAGATGCAGAATTCCATGGTCTAATTTCTGTAATTATGTCTGTGATGGCATTCTTCCCAACATAATTAGTAAAGGAAAGTCCTATGTTGTATACTGTACTTTTTGTTGTGCTCAACAATTATGGAATCCGATTCACCTTGCAAGTTTGCGTTTTGCTGCTGCACCTAATGACCTCGAATTTTCTCATTATAGTTTTTTCTGAATTGCACATAAGTTTAAATGTATTGCAATGTTTTTAAATGTGAGAACTCACATGTTTTTTGACAGAGAAAAGTCTTCTTTTGGTCAAGAAAAGGTGAAGTAAATTGAATTCAAATATATGCACTCCTGAAAGTCTCGAATCAGGGACATCTTCTTGACCCACATTCTTTCAATTGCCAGCAACCCATTGTTCTCTTTTTCATCTCATTCAGATTCTTAATGTTCTTTTAAAACCTATTCATATTCATATTCTCTCTTTTGATCATCAGTACCCCTTAGTAATATAATTGATTCCATTTCTGGTGTCATTGCCATTGTATTTTACATTCAAGAAGTACTTTGGAATGATCTGCCTTAATTCTCATTGTCATTTTTGGATGCACCAAATGACAGGATATTGTTTCATCATGGACGAATAGCCCCATAAACAAGATTGCTTTAATTTATAATAGGGACAAAAAGCTGTAGTCCCAAAAAGTAAAAACACAAATGTGCATTTCTCCTATTTAAATAAAGAGAATATTATCACCATTGTTTTAACATGGCAGCACAAGGAATGATGAATACTATATTTACATGTAATTAACAAAGAAATGGCTAAAATCAAGCCCATAGATGGACTGCCTGAAATACAAGAACTTTTATGTTAGCATCAGCTCCCATTAAGAGCATAGCTGCAGTATGTTACACTGAAGGTATGCAAGTCAAAAAGGATTCAAGCAGTTTGTTTGAAGTCTATCATACATCAGTGTGCAGTATAATTACTGCTGCCGTAATTTTCCGTTGACTTTCCATATATTGATCATTTCTGTAGCAGAACATAATATTACCTTTTCTCTTTCTCTTTCAGCTGAGTCCCAGGGACCACGGAAGGACGTTGTTTTCCTTGTTGATGGATCTGATGGTGTTGGACGGGAATTTCCTATCATCCAGGAGTTTATCCGTAGAGTCGTGGCGAGTCTCAATGTGGGCGAGAATAAGATCCGGATTGGTGTGGTCCAGTATGGTGACTTTGCTCAGGCTGACATGCATCTGAACACACATACAACCAAAGAAGGTGTTTTGAATGCCATCAGGGGAATGAGGCAACGAGGAGGAAGACAACGTAACCTAGGTCAGGCCTTGCAGTTTGTAAATCAAGATGTTCTGACAGCAGCACGTGGTAGCAGGAAGCAAGAGGGTGTACCACAGTTTGCAATTGTCATCTCCAGTGGGTCTTCAACAGATGACATCAGTCGTGCAGCATCTTCCCTAAAACAATCTAGAGTTCTTCCCTTCAGCATTGGGACCAGGGATGTTGACATTAAAGAGCTCCAGGTGGTGTCATATGTGCCAAACTATGCCTTTCATGTAGATGATCTCCCTGGCCTGTACACAGTTCAAGAAAACTTAATCACTACTCTCACTGAGTTGTCAGATGATGACATTGGAAGGATGCGTCCAGTCTTCCCAACCCCTGATGGTAATTTTACTTAATTAAATGATGTCTGTAATGTATTTGATTTGATTTACAGCCTAAACACATTATAACACACTCCACTTATTTTATTACAGAATGTGTTGAAATCATGTTTGATGTTGAACATTAATACACATATCAAATTTTCCCAGTCATGCTGTTTGTCCTTTATATCTATTATGACTTCTGTAGTTAGTAATCATACCATGTTACTGTGCTTGCATCTTGAATCCTTTCATAGAAATCACACCAGCATTCACGGAAGGAGAAAAGAGGGATGTCGTATTTCTAATTGATGGGACAACAGCGGTGCGTAGTGAGTTCCCTTCCATCCGTGAAATGATAAGAAGAGTTGTGGAGAAGCTGGACGTAGGAATGGATAAGGTCCGAGTTTCAGTTGTACAATACAGTGATGACCCAAAGTTAGAATTTCTTCTGAATGAATTCTCCACCAAAGATGAGGTACGCCAGGCTGTGACGCGACTTCGAAGCAAAGGTGGGACCAGTCTTAACACAGGCCGTGCTCTTGAGTGGGTCTCCAGAAACATTTACCAGAGGTCAGCTGGTAGCCGCATTGAGGATGGTGTGCCTCAGTTCCTCATTGTAGTTACAGGTGGCAAGTCTACAGATGATGTATCCACTGCAGCTGACCAACTGAAGAGAAACCAAGTAGCACCTCTTGCCATTGGTTCAAGAAATGCAGACCCTGATGAACTGAGAAAGATTTCCCTGAAGCCTGAACTTGTATATACAGTTGACAGTTTCCAGCAGCTTCCAAGAGTGGAGTCGAAGCTCATTGATTCAGTCAAAACAATATCTACTGCTGACATCATCAGCAGTTATGTTCCTACCACAGAGCACGTAGGTAAGAAATACTAACTCATATATCCAAGGATTAAGTTAACTTTTTTTTGAAAGTGCTGAAAGCAATAACAAATTAATGATTTAATCATTTGTTTTTTGCACTGTTCTTCATTTCTCGTGTAATTAAAAAAATATACATCATGGCACACTCATGGTGCGTAGGTAAAGTTTCCGTCCACCACTGCAAAGTCCCGGAGCTTGATGTTGTAGAATGTTCTTTCAAAATCTTTGAAAAATCTTTTTCTAATATACTTCACAAAAATAAAGTATATCTCCCTTTCTCTTTGTTGTGCTTATTTTGCAGACATCCAAAATCTTGGGAGAAAGGACATTATCTTCCTTATTGATGGCTCAGACAATACAGGTGCTGCTGGCATTGCTCATATCCGTGACTTCATCCACAACATTGTCCAAAAACTCGATGTGCAGCCTGATCAAGTGCGTGTGGCTGTTGTCCAGTATGCAAACAGAGTTAAAACAGAGTTCTCACTCAATTCTCACAGCAACAAGGCAGCTGTTATCTCTGCTATCAAAAGACTTCGTCAGATTGGTGGCCGATCATCAGATCTAGCTGATGCCATAAAGTATGTTATGAAAAATGAATTAACACTATCTGCTGGTGTTCGTCCGACTGAAGCCTCCCAGCATCTTGTGGTTCTCACAGGGGGACATTCCCCACAAGATGTTTCCATCTATGGACCTCTGCTTAAGGGCTCTCAAGTCAACTGCATTGGTGTTGGAGCTGGTAATGCTGACAAAAAGCAGCTACTCCAAATTGCCACCTCCACAGATGATGTCCTTCATGTTTCTACATTCCCTGGCCTGCCAGCAATCCAGGAAAACGTTATTGCCAGGTTAAGTGGGACCATCCCAGTGGAAACGCCCACAGAGTCTAGTAAGAAGTGCAAAAATGTACACATATTACAGATACTTGTTTTACAGATACACATGTTTGATCCTAAAATAATTATATGTATCCATATCCATTTCTTCTCCTATTCTCACCTTTCTTTACCCTCTCCTCTTCAATATCTCATCTAACTTCGCATAACAGCGGAACTGACTCCAGGCTATAAGGCTGATATAGTGTTTTTGGTGGATGGCTCCATCAACGTGGGCAAGAGCAACTTCAAGGAAGTGATGTCGTTTATCACGAATATAATTGATCAGTTCTTCAATGAGAGAGACAATCTGCAGATTGGCCTGGCACATTATGCTGCAGATGTGACTGATGTCTTCCACCTCAACACATACAAGAACAAGCAAGACATTTTAAATGCCATTGACAGGGCAGAGTACAAGGGTGGACAAAAACTCAACACTGGTGCAGCCATTCGCCACATTCAAGATGTTCACTTTACCAAAGAAAAAGGCAGTAGGATGGATGAGGGCATTCCTCAGATCCTAGTACTTATCAATGGAGGACACTCAGCTGATGAGAGCAAATCAGCAGCCCTTGGTCTGAAGAAAAAAGGTGTGAGAGTCTTTGCTGTAGGAGTGGGTGACACTGAGAATGAGTTAGAAGACCTAGTAAGCGTGCCCTCCACTGTGGCTCGAACAAGCAGATTTGAGGAACTTTCAGAGCTCAATGAGCAAATCATGGTGATTCTGGATGATGAAATGAAGGGGAAGATATGTACTGTGGAAGATCCTCCTAAAAGTAAGAAACATAGTTTTCATTTCTTTTTGCTAATGGACTTTATAGCTGGGCTGTTTTACATTTAATTTGCAACTTAGAATTCAAAGTTAAAATTTTTTGATGTTTCTGTGGTTGACATAAAAGTGCCTAAAATATAACCACGCTCTGTTTTACAGCCTGCAACATAGAGGTGTTGGTGGGCTTTGATGTTTCTGCCCAGAACATCTTCAGTGCTCAGACCAACCTCCAGAGCAAGATGGGTGCCATTCTGCAGAGAATTTCCAAAATGGCAGCTATCAGTTGTTCATCTGGGCAGCTTCCCTCTGTACAAGTGGGCATGCTGGCCATGGACTCTGCCTCTGAGCCTGTTCAGTTGGACTTCACAGACAATGCTGATGAGCTCTTTGAGGCCTTCAGAGCCCTGCGGAGTCGTGGCCCTTTTGTCCTCAATGGCAAGACCATCTCGGCTTACACAAATAGGTTCAACACAAGACAGGACAATGTTGTCAAGGTTGGTTACTGAAACAGATTAAAATACAGTATAGACAGACAGAAACATTAAAGGACTCGGATCAGGATCAGAGGCCAAAGTTGATCTCATCCAAGTTTAAACTTACCAATGAAAAGACTCATTAGAAATGTAAGGAACAGTGAAACTGAATTGTATTTTTTCCCTGAAGGTTGTCCTTCATCTGACTGATGGCATTGATGCCCCATATGCTGAAATGAAAAAGCGAGTTGAGGAGCTTCGGTTGTCAGGTAAAAAGATGATAAAGAGCAAAAAGCCGTGATGAGAATCTATCCATAAACGTCTGTAAAAATATAACAATATCATATTCAGAAGTAATTAATGAGGATAAATATTTTCCTTAAACCCTTGCATGTGCAAAACAGGAGTGAAAAGTTTCATCCTGGTTGGGCTGGAGCGGGTGCCCAAATTTGAGGAGGCTTTGTTGCTGGAATTTGGTCGTGGCTTCAGGTACACCAGACCCTTACGAGTCAATATCATGGACTTGGATTATGAGCTGATGGAAGAACTGGTAAGTACTAATCAGGCAGACAAGATTTTTGTGAGCTTTCCTCTTTTCCCTTTGAATGAATAAATATTTGTTTTCTTTTGCTGCGTAGGACAATATTGCAGAGAGGGAGTGCTGTGCAGTGCCGTGCAAATGTACCGGTACCAGAGGAGACCGAGGAGCAGTTGGACTTTCAGGCTCTAAGGTATACAGTGTCAAAAAAAGAAAATATATTTTTTGATGTACTGTACGTCAAAAATATTACCTTAACATTAATTATACCAGAAAATAATTGTTTGTCAGACGCTAATACTAGTTTATTTTACCTTTCAGGGCAGTCCAGGATTACCAGGAAGCCAAGGACATCCTGGAGATGAGGGTGGACCTGTAAGTTTGAATGCAATGCTTATGTGGTCACAGTCAAACGTTTCAATGACAGACTTTCAGACACCTGTTAAGCTGCCCTGAACTATATTTTTGTGATGTTTTTTTGTTCTCAAAAAGTTCAATGACAACTTTCAGTGTTCTTTTTGTTTTCCACAACTTCATGTTCCTTCATATTGCATCCCTCCTGTATTTTGTCATGGCATTTTATTGACTTTATTCTGTAATCACAGGGAGAGCGAGGTCCTCCTGGTGTGAATGGAACTCAGGGTTTCCAGGGCTGTCCTGGACAGAGAGGTGTCAAGGTAAACGCATTGATATTAACCTTAACATTCAACTTATTTGTTATGGTAAATTGTGCATGTTTTTTTTTTTTTTTTAAATATCACGGTGTAACACAATTTGTTTCTGTTGTTCAGGGTTCTCGTGGGTACTCTGGAGAAAAGGTAAGTGTTCTTTTTTTGAAGTCTTCATTATTAAATGCACATGCCAGAATAAAGGCTAATGCACTGATTACCAACCAACTGCTACCATGTTGCAGGGTGAATTTGGAGAAATTGGGCTTGATGGCATCAATGGGGAAGAGGTAAGTGTGTGTTATAGTAGATTCTGTCATTCAGTCCATTTGTTTTAGAAATTTAACACATCATACAGAATCACATGATTGCTTCTTGTCTTTAGCTGTGTGGCAAGTAAGTACTAAAAATGTGTTCTGCATTGTTTTATGCGTGATTGTGGGTTTTATTTGGCATCTGTTGTATGTTTTCAGGGCAAAAGTGGAGTGGCTGGACCCCCAGGAGACAGGGGCAGTCCCGGCAGAAGAGTGAGTGACTGGATGCAATTTTAAGTTCACTTTAAAAAGAAACATCATGTGCTAAGTGCTGATAAATGCTCACTAAACGTTTGCATTACTTTTAGGGTCCCAAAGGTACCAAAGGACAATCAGGAGATAGAGGAGAAATAGGAATCAGAGGAGACCCTGTGAGTATTATGGAAATTAGTATAATTTACTCTCTGAATTAACATTTATCTATACAATTACATATTGTGTTAAACATGGATAATAGGCTGATAGAGTGATATTGTGTGCATTACTTGTGGCATGTTTGTGAATTTGTTTGTATGCATACATGGTACAGAGTGAACGTCAGAGAAGTAGCCAGGTTGTCTTAATCACCTGTGGCGAATTCCCAGCCTAGATTGAGTCATTAATTTACATTTATCCATTCCTTAAAGGCCACTGTTCTACTGCCCTTCAAACTGTGTTTGATGATGTTTGAATGTAGCTGAAATTGAAAAAGTCATATATGTCTATAGGGTACAAGTGGAAAGGATAACAGTCGCCCAGGACCTAAAGGAGACTCCGGTGATGCTGGACCAGCGGTAATTCCCCCATTCGCAAATTGTATTGCTATAGAAAAATGCCAAATTCCATTGAGGTGGTCCTATCAAAGCATTTTCAGCATTCTCCTTTTAGAACACTTTTTGTAGCAGTTTAACATTACATGCATGTTTGTGTTTTTATGTTTTTTTTTTACTGGGATATCTGCCTGAAATGATAGGGGGAGCCTGGTGAGGATGGAAAGAAGGGAGGCCCTGGTGAAGGCGGAAGAAGGGTAAACAATTTTTCCATCTGTTCATTATCTTTGCTAAATAGGTACTTGCTACTTTTTTTGTTAATCATGACTTATTTCTACTCCCACTTCATTAGGGAGCTGATGGCAGAAGAGGCTCACCTGGACAGGCTGTAAGTCCCTACTTAGTGATAACATACATTGTTTAATATGTATTGCAGTAATGCCAGTAATTGTAATATTTTGTTGCTGGCATATCATTAAAGGGAAATCCCGGAAAGCCAGGTGCTGATGGTGTTCAGGGAGAGCCTGGTATCGGAGGATCTAGAGTAAGTTTGTCACTATTTTCATAGTATTTGGCAGTTCATTCAATCTACAAATGCAAACATGTATCAAGCGAATGTTGCGACCTTTCTTTGCTGCATTAGCAACATGACAAATTGTTTTGACTGTGACTGGAGTATCTATACAGCTTTTCAAAGCCCTGTACAAATTAAATTACTCTACTTAGTACTACTACTGCTGGGGAGTAAAGAAAAAAAACATCAAATTACTGTAGTTATATATGTTTCTTCTATATGTCATGATGTATGAAAAAACCCTTTTTGATAAGCAAATTATTTAAACAGCATGTGTATAGGAATGATTCTGTCCCCAGCATTTTCATCCATGTAAGCAGTTGATGACTGTAAGCATGCTCACTGTAAGCATGCTCACTGTAAGCGTGCTCACTGTAAGCGTGCTCACTGTAACCGTGCTCACTGTAACCGTGCTCACTGTAACCGTGCTCACTGTAAGCGTGCTCACTGTAAGCGTGCTCAGTGCTCACTGTAACCGTGCTCACTGTAAGCGTGCTCCACTGCATATCTAGGAATGTGTGTTCATTCTTGACTTGTGGGAAGTCCAACTATAATATGCTAGACACTGGTGCATCTTCGATCTCTGATTTGTCTTTTTTTAAGGGTCCATCTGGACCGAATGGTGCACCAGGACCCAGAGGAGAAGATGGGAACCCTGGACCAAGGGTGGGTGAACCTTTTTATGAAATGTTTTTTTTGCTATGTCTCTAACATATTGATCCAAGTCAGGTTATAAATGACCCTCTCACCCCTGCGGGAGGTCTGTTCCTCCTTCAAGCTCGGGTCCTCTACCAGAGGTCTCGGATGTGGTTCCTGGAATCTGTTGGAGCCACTCTCCCAGTTTGGGGGTCACAGCCCAGAGTGTTCCGGTTACCACGGAGACCATTGTTGCCTTCACTCTCCACATCTTCTCTAGCTCTTCTTTCGGCCTTTGGTATTTCTCCAGCTTCTCGTGTTCCTTCTTCCTGATGTTGCTGTCACTTGGGATTGCTACATCTATCACTGCTGCCTCTCTCTCTATATATAGATATTATGTTTAAAAATCAGCATCAGTTTTAAACCATGGTAAAATGCATATAGGGAACACAGAGCAGACATAAAAATCTCATTTTACACAAACAAACAAACATTTAACTGACTGATCATGACAAATCATGTGCACAATATACTTTTATATTGAGAAAAGGTTTGTTTTCTAATGTTCTGTTTTCAAGGGTCTCGGAGGTAGCCCAGGTCCCGCTGGAGAAAAGGGTAGAAGAGGAGCTCTTGGTCGCAAGGTACTGAGTGGAACATAATTTGGTGTGGCTTACTGTATGCTCATCCGTAACAGGCTTGCTTCATTTATAAACACACTGGCCTAAGCCTTGCTCTCTCACATTACTGGACACACATGTGTAGTCTATTTGAGCAAACATGAAAGCACTATAAGAAAGCATCAGGGCTCGGCTTGAGAGTGACTGCAAAAGAAAAAGCATATGAGCATAATTGAATCTATAGGAACTTTAACTATTTCTGTCTCTGTCTTTTTCTCTGTATCGCTGTGCCTTTATAGGGAGAGCCAGGAGAGCCAGGACCTAAGGGTGTTGTTGGACCTCTTGGTCCCCTTGGAGAGCCTGTAAGAATGAAACCCAGAGTGTATGCGGCTGAATTAATAAGCACTTTACAAAGATAATTGGTTGAGCAATTTTGTGTTTCTTGTTTTTCTTATAGGGTGAAGATGGTAGGGATGGGTTTGGCGTCGCAGGGCCTAATGGAAGAAAGGCAAGTGAATTCTGACCTCTAGTAACACATATGGTAATCAGAAGGTGTGCCTTAATTTTGATTCAACTTAAATTTAGCCTCCAATATAGTTTAGACATTTAATTAAGAGAATGTTAAAATTAGAAACAGAGAGGAAAGAGGGATGATAAGACACAAGCACAGTACATCCCTTCTTTACCTGTGTTATTTTACCTCTTATCTGCACTGTCCACCTTTTGCTGTAACAATGTAAATTTCCCCCGAGTGAGACGATTAAAGGATTTCTGATTTCTGTGATACTGAATAGCGCTATAAAAAATGCTGTGCCCCTGGCCTATTTAAATATATCATTATCAGTGAACCATACCATAAACCTCAAGACAAATGCAGTCACTCATTCAATGGGATGATAATGATGCAATTAACACTTAAAGTATGTATGCATTTTCCTCTACAGGGGGATGAGGGCTTCCCAGGATTCCCAGGACCAAAGGTAATGGAAAAACACTGACTCTTGGAAGTGAAATTTCAACAAAGGTTGCAAATTTGTCTGGCCAATGTGCCTTCCTTATGATGTTGGTCATTTGCATTGGTCATTCTCATTCTCATTTCAGGGTGCAGCTGGTGACCCCGGAACCAAGGGCGGACCTGGACCGAGAGGGAATCGTGGACAGAGGGTAGGTTTTCAGACCTCAGCTAGATCAGGTTAATACTCTATGGTATCGCTTTGCAAAAGCCTCCAAAACGGAACTTGTTCAAGAGCACCACGGGACACATATGCGTGATACACTAGAGTTCTGGTTTTGAAGTTTTGTTCCAAATGTATAGTATGCAGTCTTGGCAGTGAATGAGCTGCATGAGCCTGCAGATTAATGTTGACACTTTTCAGTCATTGAAGAGAGTGAATCTTTTAAGTCAAGCTTTTTTTTGAACCTTTGACAGTTGAATAGCTTCAAGAGTGGGTTATTTTTGTCTTACTGTTTTGTCAGGGGGTCTCTGGGAACATTGGTACACCAGGACAAAAGGGAGAGGTTGGATATCCTGGGCCATATGTAAGCAACTTTAAATTCTACCCTTTGTAATTTCCATATAAATGACATATATACAGCAGAATATGTTTACTTATGATTTACAATATATACTATCTTAAGTGATCTGTTTTTGCTTGTGTCTTCTCACTCAAACGTATGACACATAGTATATACTGCACAATGTAATATGAAGTTTGTAATGTGATTTAACAAAAATAAACGTGTCACATAGACAATACAAAAGAAATTGTTGGCCAAGTCCAGTTGTTAACGCAACTGTTTTTGGTCCCACAGGGTCAGAAAGGACCGAGAGGACCAGGTGTCGTGGTATGTGTTCATTTATCAAGCACGGTTAAAAATGGCATTCAATGAACAGGTGAATGTGATGAAAATATATATATATATATTTTTGTTTTTCAACATTTTTCTCCAAAATGCTTCTTTGTCCTCAGCAATGTGAACTGGTAAAGAAAATCAGGGAAAACTGTCGTAAGTATACTATATATAACTATAACTATGAAAAATGTCATTCCATAACAATGAAAAGTCGTGATGTTCCTTTATTTATGTGCTACAAAAATGTCTCATGTTGTGTCCTTTTTTCCTACCAGCTTGCTGTTATGGTAAGTAATCATTTGGTAATAACTGTTTGACTTTGTATGCAATGTATGCACTACCGTACAGAGATCTAAATCCTCTGTGTTCACCATTAGGCCAGCAGGAATGCCCGCTCTACCCCACTGAGCTGGCCTTTGCCCTCGATGTCTCTTCTGAGAGCCGCGCAGTCTTCAGCAACATGCGTGACACAGTCCTGCGCCTAGTCAGAGACATCACCATCTCCGAGAGTAACTGTCCAAGAGGAGCTCGTGTTGCTTTGACCCTGTACAACACCGACGTGACCACTGTGGTCCGGTTTGCTGATGCAATGAAGAAACGTGCCCTGATGCAGCATATCGAGGGACTGCAGACCCTGCAAACCGGGAAGTCGCGCAACTTAGAGACGGCTATGACCTTTGTGGCCCAGAATACCTTCAAGAGAGTGCGCAGTGGCTTCCTAATGAGGAAGGTGGCCATCTTCTTTGTCGGTGGGAAAGTCAATCAGTCACAAGCCATTTCTAAAGCGGCTCTTCGCCTCCACGATGCTGGAATCGCCACTCTGGTTTTGGTCACCAGCGAAGACAGAGCACTCAGCAGAGCACTGCAGGTAAAAGAAACCAACACAAAAAAGAGAAGGTAACTCAAGGGGGAACTTTCCAGTACATAGCTTTGTGTGGCACATTTACAGTGTCTGACTCCAAACAAAAATAGTACAGTCTACATTGCATTTTCTGAATTTCTTTGTTTTTCTTTGTACACCAGGTCAATAACACAGCACTTGCCCAGGTAATAGTCCTTCCCAACGCTGGAAGTGCACAGTACAATTCAGTCATCCAAAAGGTTATGAACTGCCATGTCTGCCTAGGTAAGAGCTCTGTGTTTCTGCACTAATGACATCACAGTTAAGGCTTATTGTTTTTATTATTCCACATGTTCACTGCAAAATACAGACATTTCTTATTGGATTTGCATGCATCCAATGGTTGTTCGATTTCCTGTTTCCTGTCAAAAATTATGTTTCTGTCCAGAACATTCTGTGAGCATTTGAAATTATTTAAATTAGTCTTTATTTTATCCCTTTTTAAAATGTAAAGAATAAACACAGATACATTTTTATTCTGGGAAGAAAAAAAATTGCCCTAATCTTAGTATAAGTACCTTGTGTGACATGTGTGACATGACCGATGTATTATCAAATCCAGGTGTATGCACACAGGTTTAAGCAGATTACCGATACACCCTTTGCCAATTAGAAATACATTACCTTCATGTAGAGAAGTTACATTACATTATGTGTTTTCCTTTTTTAGACATCTGCTCTCCGGACCAAATGTGTGACTATGTGCCCCCATCACCCAGCCGAGATAGGAGGTCTTTCACCACAGACGTGGACATCGACATGGCGTTTGTCATGGACAGCTCAGAGTCCACCTACCCAACAGTCTTTACAGAGATTAAACGCTACATAGCGTACATAGTGGAGCATCTACAAGTGTCTTCAAATCCCACATCATCCATTCACCACGCCAGGGTGTCTGTGATCCAGCAAGCGCCTTACGAATTCCTCCGCAATAAAAGTGGCTCTCCAATCCATGTGGACATCGGTTTGACCGAGCACCACTCAGCTCCAGAAATTGTCAAATTTCTGCTGGAGAAGACACCACAGTTAGAGGGTGGCCGGGCACTGGCAGCGGCTATCGAATCAACAGTGGAGCAGGTGTTTGAGAAGGCGCCTATCAAACGTGACAGGAAAGTGCTGATGCTCTTTGTGACAGGAAGTGTGGAAGAAGAAGAGGAACAGTTGGTGCGTATTGCCACTGATGTCAAGTGCAGAGGCTACTTCCTGGTCATCCTGGGTGTGGGTGAGAAGTTGAGTGCTGGAGATGCTCGTGTCTTTTCACGCATGGCCAGTGAGCCCTCAGATGTCTTCTTCAAACGGCTGGACAGCATCTCACACTTTTACGACAAACACATCCAGAACTTCGGCCAGCTGCTGCCAAAGTACATCAGCAGTAAGTTCAAAATAGATGTCAATCTGTCACGCAATTGATTTTAAGGCCTTTATTCAAATTCATTAATTTTTTTAGGCTTAATGTCATTAATTGCATCAGTTTAACCAAGTCCTTGTGAGTGAAATACGGTGTTATTTGTTTTTCAGTTGAAAATGCTTTTTACATGTCCCCTGAAGTCTCCAAAAACTGCAAGTGGTTCCAGAGTGACCAGCCACTAAAAAACCCTTTTACATCATCACACCAACAGACGTAAGTATTGCGGTATTTTTATGCCATATCATTGGTTGCTGTTAGTTTGTTGGAATCATTGATGGTTTCATTCACTGTTTATTGGTACGTTCATAGGAAACATCATGAAAATCACCAAGCAGTTCATCAATTAAAGCACAAAGGTAAGATTTTGGATGTAGTAAAATTTAATTATTGTTGTATGGTGCCGGGTGGAGCCCAAGAGCGGGACACAGATGCTGGGAAAAAGAGAGGTGGAAGAGGAGTCTGAGGGTCGGGGAAATCCGGTGGGAAGGGAGCAGATAGCTGACGGTAAGGCTTGGCGACAACTTGGGAGGCAAGATGGGGTGATGGAGGCAGGCAGGCAAGGTTGGTGGCTGACGAGCATCCAGGAGAGCTGGTACGCTGGTGGAGCAGGAGTGACCCCGGAGCACAGGAAAAGGCAGGATTAATACGAGTAAAATAGTTTCAAAAACAGGCCCGGAGAGCTTTCTACAGCAAACGCTGAAGCAGCGATCTGGCAACGGCGCGAGTAGAAACACTGCAGGGTGATGAGCTAATGAATGGCAGGTGAGCGGACAGCCTGCAGACTCGGAGCAGGAGATGTGCAGCTGAATACCACGCCTTCCAAACAGTCGCACAGAGACAGGCAGCAGGAACACAAGGAAACTATGAACGTGGCCGAGCCGTGACACTTATCCTACATCAGCAGCAATGTCAGTTCAAAGTGCTGCTTGGTTTGGACGGGTTCACTCTGTTTTCTTCACTGTGAGTCATGCATAGCTAACCGCTAAAACAGGCTGCCCATGAATCAGCAATCAGCACCCGTGTCCACACATCTCTCAGAAAACAGAAAAATGATCCCTAAAATCATGACCGGACATGAGAAGTAACATTGTCTTAGTCACGCTGACATTCACTCACAACAGCTACTGGCTATTGTTTTCTTCAAACTGTGAACATGTGCGCTATTGTGCACGTCTTACTCCCTCAGATGCAGATGAGCTGCACGTGTCTAACGTCACCTCCAGCAGCTTGAATTTGCGTTGGACCAGCCCAGACCCCAAGCTCTTTGTCTACTTTGAGGTAGTGGTGACACGGTTGCACGACCATGCCCTGGTGCTGAAGACCAACGTGTCGGGCACAGAGCTTTCCGTGGACAACTTAGAGAGTGCTCAGACGTATCATGCTGTGGTCACTGCCCACACTGCAGAGGGCCAAACTGTCTCCACCCGCAAAGGCATCGTCGCTACTAGTAAGTCCATAAACACACCCACACAAATGTGTTGTGAGCTTCCTCTCTATCCCACACGATGACATATTATTTAAACGAGAATTATGCAATATTTTCCATGTCCCATACAACAAAAGATAGAATATACTAATATGTGGTATGAGAGTAACTTGATCAGAACCCAATACAATAATCTCTTTTTTTAATTACCCTGGTCACGCCTCAATAATTCCAAAACATGTAATTGTGTTGTAGTCCAGGATTACCTCAGCACGTCCTAAATATTGCATGGATTTATTCATGTGTGAATTCAGATGAACATAGTTTATATTTGGCTTCTGGGCTCTGACCTCGTCACTCCCTCCAAACATACATCAATTTGGAGAATGGGGAGTGGCAATATTAGATACATTTTCCTTCTTCCATTTTCATAAAGAAATGGAATAAAGCTAAGCTAAAGTAAAATGAAAACCAAATGTCAAACACTCTGCTCCATGACAGAAGCAGCAGAGCCTAAGCCACAGCGAAAAGCAGCCAGCCAAGGCAGCGTTGGTGTAAATACCACACCTCTGGACAAACCAGAAACTGGTGAGTGAATGTGCATGTGCATGCGTGTGTGTGTGTGTGTGTGTGTGTGTGTGTGTGTACATAATGAATTTTTTCTGCTTTGACCTGTAGTCAGTAATTCTGAACCTGCCTCACATGTCATTGCTTTATGCCATTGATAAGCAGTGCACAGTGCACCGTGCTTTGGGGAACCTGAAGCTTGAAACGATCCCTGCGAGTGTGAATATGACTTTGTGCTTTGTCAGGAAATAGGAAACATTTTTGCTTTTATATTATTTCTGCTGATCCCTGACCTCATCAGCCGCATATCAGAACAATGATGTACTGCAATGAGAACCAAAAGGGGTTAAACAATGTTCTGTATCAAATGCATTGAATATTAACTCTATATTTGCCTGGTTCATTAATGCTAATGGCCTTTACAGAGTTGTGTTTGCCTGGGATTCCTTGGCAGTATGTTAGTCATATAAATAAAACCTGATGGTTCAACTCAAAGAACATAAAGTGCTATGCTGTAATGTGCCAATATATCAATAGAACTACCACACAAATGTGCTGTTAATCAACTTGCATGCCAAAATACAGTATATACTGTGGGTTATTCAGGAAAACCTATGAAACCTACTGCTCAAACTGGGAGTCTTGGTTTGTAGACCTAATCTTTTTCATGAGGTTGGAATATCTGTGCCACTTTGGAGATAAATGCCTCCTGTTAGTGGAAAACTAGAGATGTGCACATATTTGTTTTTGGAGTGAAGCCTTACAGATGCCGCTCCAAAACCTGAGCCTTGAGAACATCCATACTGACTGGAAAGTCTTTGAGGAGGCAAGCTTCTTCACCTGCCCTACTATCATTCAGTTATGACCGTAAGAATAGCAATGCTGCACTCTGCAGTTTGCACAATGCAGTCAAGACTCCATAGTATATATATACAGTATATACAATATGTCAGGGTTTGATTTCTGGGATTGGTCACATGCAGATAACCTGGACCACACAGCCATGCAGGTCCCAGGTGACTAAATGGACTAACATAGAATAGAAACTAGTTATAACAAACTAACTTTTCAGTTCACCCATGGAAACATACATTTAAACCTGTTTCTTACTGCTGACTACTTTTAGTCTTCAAATGTTCAAACTTCTCATAATGCAAGAATCCTAAGCTGTCTGTAGCATGTGATGTGATTATTTTGAATGCCATTTCACTCATTAGCAGTCATTAGACCCCTTTGAACACCGCTAATTACCAGCAACTTCTTTAACAGCGCACAGTAACTGCTGTATGGCTCACATAGATGTTCATTTAAACTCAACACAAACGCCTCCTTTCTCTCTGTCTGACCTCCATCACTGCTGTTGTTTTTTTTTTCTTTTTGCATGTTCTAGTCAATGAATTTGCAGACCCATGCTCACTTGACTATGACCCTGGAATGCCGTGTAAAGACTATCAGGCTAAGTGGTTCTTTGACAGAAAGAACGGGATCTGTACACAGTTCTGGTATGGAGGTTGTGGAGGCAATGAAAATAGGTTCAACACTGAGGCCCTCTGCTTGAAAAACTGCATGAGGTCAGGTAAGTGGCTGTCAGTGCCAGGGGGGAATGTGCCGCACCCTGGTGTGACGGCGTGATATAATGCAGCGTATTATGAGCTTCAACTCCAGATACCAAACCTACAAATGACTGTTTGCTAAACCTCGTTCCAGAACAGCGTTGGTGCAGTCGCGTAGCTTAGCCACCGTAAACAGGCACACCAGACATGTCAAGCTCTGGATTTGTCCACATGCTGAAATGCTTTGCATGAGGCTGTGTGAGCAATACTAGTTTGGTGGGCGTTTTATTTAAATCAACAATCGCCACACAAAGATGGATGAGACACTGTGGTTGTGTGCTCTAACCGAAGCTGCAAACACTAGCAACCCTCACTAACTTGCTACGTATGGTAGTAGCCTAGCAACACCGTCTCCAGAGGCAAATACATCCGCTACCTAATTATAGAGGATGGCAGGTTTCTTCACGCTGTGTGTGACCATGTTACCAGTGTTTCTAGTGCCTAGTAATGACAGCGGCTCTGTCTTGCTCTATGAAGTTTACAGTCCAGCAACATTTGACACCTCATCAGTTCGTCCTCATTCTCAAAGGCTTTTCTCTTGTAAAACTGACACTGTTTTAAAAATACAAACCGTAAAGCATAAATCAAACCAGTGTCTAGATTGTCCAAGTATGTTTTTCTATAGAAAGCTTTAAAACCATCCAATGGATGGACAAAGAACAAATACCACTTCATTTTGTTTTAAAACATCAGCTCAAAATATCGCTGGACGCCGCTGGAAACAGCTTTCAACCAACTCAAGCGTTTGCTTTAGCCGTAGCTTTTGCTGGCTAGCTGCAGCTGATCAAATCTGCTGACCGCGGTTGTCATCTTAGCCAACAAAATCCATGGCCGTTGGCGGGAAATGAGGCGCGCGTGCTCCGTTCGCGGTGTGAAAAATGGCTGTGAATTCTCAACAGTAATGATCACTGTTACCGCCATCATTGTAAACTGTGTGAGAATGGAACGCTTAGCAACAGTAAGTAAGGAGGCGGGGCTTTGCAAACAGTCAATTAAATACACGCAATTCATAGAAGCTACGTGAACTGTACTATGTAATTATTCCTCATGTAACGTTCTAGATTTTTATATTGAGGGTATACTATAATTTACTTGAAACTGTCACTGACCACGTGAGGTTTTGGGAAAATGTGGATCACATCTTCATACAGAAGTATGATAAGTGTGCTGGGTAGTTAAAGTAGGAAAAGAACAGCAACCTGCCAGTGTGGATAATTTGTGACAGATAATGACGATTGCGTCTGAGTAAATGTCTGTGGTCATTTCTACATGTTGCACTTGATACCATGTTGGAAATCCTCCTGATCCTCCTGTTGTCTAGCAGCTGGTGAAAGTCTGTTCCTTTAAGCAGAAAGCACATTTATGTTATTGTGATTCCACAGTGCCCGAACCTGAAGCACAAGTGCAGAAGCAGGTTGAACAGGTGGAGATCCTCCCAGCTCCTGGTGAGTTTTCTGCAGGCCTGCAGCATTCTGTTACTGTTCCTGCCCTTCTAACTCCCTGTTTGGAGACAAAAGTGACTCTGATGTGGGTGCATGTATGCAAATGCTAGCCAATAGGAAAGAAAAAGCCCTTCCTTCCTGGTCTAGTTTTAAACAAGCAAATCCACATCCTCACAACATGATTTGAATCAAACCGTTTCAGACCACCCGTAACGCTATACGCATATATCTGGACATCAAGTCACCAGTGCTGCACATTATATTACTGTTACGTAATTCAATTTCCTCAAAATGTGCTCACTTTGCGAAACAACAAGTCCTTTGTGTTCAACTGCAAACCCACCCACCTCCTCCACTGCCCCTCAGATGATCTAAATGACTGATGGAACATTAAAAAGGCCATGCATGGAAAAATGAGACGGTCGTGCCTTTGTCACAGGAGCGAGCCAAGTCATAACCACAGAGAAAATGAATGGAAAGCCTTGTTCACTGATTCATTGATTTTTTGGCGGCAGTCCTCATTTTGTCAGTACCTCGTCAGCGATGGAGTAAATTGGGACAATATACTCACAGTAGTATAAAGTCTACTCTAAACCCAATGCGCTATAGCTCATGATTATGGAAGAATAAAAGTGTGCCGTGATGGAAGTGCTTGTGTTCTTTCCTTGAAACATTTATAAGAATTATACCAATTTCCATTCATCAACACAAGCAGGTCACTGGCAGAAAACTGCCATCGTTACTAGTCATTATGTATAATGGTAACAGTCATTGTTCATATTCAAAGTCTGACTTACTATTTGCACAGTTAGTTAAAACAAGCAACCTTGCCAGAGATATGTGCTCTTAGTTGCATGTGTTCTCATACTTTCCATGATTGTTAATTTTGTCACTTCCTTCGCAGCGGCCTCTACAGCCGTGGACGTTTGCCAGCTTGCCAAAGAGGAAGGTACTTGTGCCAAATTTGTCCTCAAGTGGCACTATGACGCTCCAAGCAAGAGCTGCACGCGCTTCTGGTATGGAGGCTGCGGTGGAAACCAGAATCGCTTTGACACGCACGATCAGTGTGTGAAGGCTTGTGGAAAACCAGGTACGTGTCTTGTTCATGGCACTAATCTCCCAGTTTCAGCGATCAGTTATTGTCAGTGCACAGGTACCTGACGAATCAAGGGAAGCAGCTGAGTGAAAGCGACGCTGTGGATTCTGCTGCAGGGTGGCTTTTCTTCAGTAGAGGAAACGTGTAACAAGGCATCAAGTCCCAGTGAATACAACAGATAATCAGTCTTAGGGAGTAAACTTTGCTTCACAATAAAACCAGCAACAAAATATATTTTGCCAAATCTTTATTGTGCAGGTTTTTGCTCTATTTTGGCAGTTATCTGATGCTGCAAACCAAATAAACCAAAGTTGCCAACACAAGTCAACCCATTTGCGATCTCTGGGGGATGCAAATGAGCAATTACAGCATTTACGGTATCCAGTATGAGTCATGCTGACAAACCGCTTCAGTGTCATCTCCTAATTTCTGGAAGCGCAGAACCACAATGAGTGTTTTTACTGTTGGTGCTTTAAGAACATTTTGCTGATGATACTTTTGTACTTTTATACAAGTAGGATTTGGAATGCCTGTTCACAAACTAAATTAGAAAATAGAGACAGACCTCTCTGCAACATTCAGATTCATGTGCTGCCGATTGACTGATTTTGTCGTGTTCTGATGACCTCTAGTTAAAATATATAAGTATATTGTATGTTGTACATTGTTGTGGGCTTGACAGGAAGTGATGAGGACAAGTGCAGCAAAGAGTGCACCGAGTTCAAGTTCAATCACCACAAAAAAGGCCAATGATATTCTTTAAAGTTATGAAATTATTATTCAGCCTTTGCTTGACAAAATCCTATCATTCTCTCCCTGTAGTAAATGTTCCAAGGCTCGGCCCGAGAGTTGGGAACCTCTTTCACTGTTTCCAAGAGAAGCATTAGGTTTATAACTGCCTCTTGCTGTTTCAGTGTTTGCTGTCATCAGTCAGCAGCAAGGAACCTCAGACTGAATCCAAACAGGTGTAAATTGTGACAAGCACCGATTTGACTGATCACTTAATGCTGATCTAGCATGCTGAATATAGCAGTTAGAATTTGGCTAAATCTCAATATGCCCCTTGTTAACTTACCCGACGACCTGTGGATGCATTGATTAGCTGGATGCTATAATATTGAGATAAATAGTAGTAAATAGTAAGTAGGTAAAGTGTATTTGTAAAGCACCTTTGTAGATCAGATGTCACAAAGTGTTTCACAATAAACACAAAATTCAAGTCCTAATTTTGAGGTAACATTTCCAATTCTTCTGGGACTGCAAGGCGCTTCTACACGTTCCGTTTGGTATCTGCCACTTCAGTTAACAGTTACATTTTGGTAATTCACTATGCGCTTACGCTATCTACCAACAAGACATGTGTAGAAACAATACTTTAACATATTAAATGGCTAAACATGTTTCTCTTTTCCATTCATCTCCAGCGCCCATCAACCAAGGAGTCATCGCTGCAATAAGAACATAGGACAGAGGTGACACACATGGCCTGCTTTCACCTCTGTTTAGGGGATTCTGAGGAGATACTGTAAGGATGCAATACCAAAGCAATGGTGGCTGCACTGGATTCCACAAAAATGGACTTTATCCCCCAAATTCTTGAAGTAGTCTTCTTCACAACAAGATGAAAGGCAACGCGATTTGCTGCATGATCTGTTTTTAACCTACTGGTGCTACATAGTATGTTTGTTTTACAGATGGATCTGTTAAGTGCATTCGGTTTTGTGAAGTCACGTTTTTCTGGAACAATGTAATCATATGAGTTTTCATACTTTTTTAAAATGCAGTTTTATAACTAAGCAAGCAACATTTATGAATATCTTGGACAGATATTAGCAATAAAACAGTATAAGCAGGACTGGCATCATTCAATGCAGTAGACCTTTTTTTATCTTGAGTTTTTTAACATTCCACATTCACATAGCAACGTTGGCTTTTTATTGTATATCTATGTTGTTTGATCCCTGTGGAATCAGCCCGTCACTATTTTGCAGTCACACAATCCACAGCAATGTTTACACAAATCTAGGATGGCGGCGTGTGTATTTAAATGACAGTGACCAACTGCTCGGATGCTAAAACATTAATGTAACATTAAGTGCACTTCTGGATCCACTGCCTCAAACCCAGTTTGAGTTCCAGCTGTTGAGGAATGGAATGTACTTGTCAAGCTGTTTTTGTTTTTGTTTCATTTGGTTTTGCAGAACTTTTTTGTTCCATCTGGGTATAGGAGAAATAAAACTGATTAGACTTTCTAACAAACACGAGCAGCTGATTCCTTTCTTTCTTATTTTGAATTACGACAAACGATAATTGACATCATTTCAGCTGGAGCTCAAAGAAGAGCTGAAGATTACATGAAACCAGAAGCTAATGACATTTTATAATGTCAACTTTCATTTACTTAGCATTTTTTTTAGTGACTTTTACTCCTCCAGAGTTCATTTAAGGATTGTTCAAATTGCAGTGAAATAAGGGGCAGCTGACATATTAGTGCCCACATATATTTAAGTGGCAATTACGATGATTGTTCTGGCTGTTATTTAATGAAAGTTTAACATTGGTCATATGTTACCAAACTGTTAATATCTGTCACTGTAAATGACAGATTCAGCTAAACCCACAAGCATCAAAACATTTCAGTACACACAGAATAATATTAATAAGTTGTAATTAACTACTTCTTAGCTCTATTCTGAAGAAGAGCAAAGGCTTTTTCCTGAATCTGGACTTCATCACAATCTGACTGAGATCTATAGGAGGCAGCTGAGACTTCTGATAAGCGTTTAGATTAACATTAATTGTATGTCTGCTTGTGTTTAAACCACATTTAGCATTTGACAACTTTGGGATTTTGAAAAACAAAACAAAAAACATGCTACTATTCCCAAGAGTGAGGTATCAAAAAGTACGAGGTTTCAAGAAAGATCTTTACTCTGGTAAATACTTACAGTCCTGCCAGTGGGGGCATTTGGTCAGAGGATATTAGCTTATTTTAAGGAGTGGTCCCCATGGGTCCTGCATTTCATACTCCGCTTATATTTCTGTTACAATTGACACATTTCCCTGTAAACAGAGCCTTTCATTCATTTTCCATGTGATAGAGTTGGCTTGGACTTGCTCTATATTAACAAGTGCTATGAGATAACTTGATTATAGCGTTATGATATAGCGCTATATAAATAAAATTGAACTGAATTGAATTGATACACCCATTTATAGGAGACACTTACAAGCCACAGACTGAAGCACATTTACTTCCATTTATGTTTCTTAGATTCTCAAATGTCACAGTCATCTGTATAAAGGCAACAATTTAGAAACACAAGTGAAATATTAGCTCTCCAGTTGCCTGTTATTTAACATTATTTAACATTCACTAAACGCAAAGTTAGTCCTCTCAAAATCCACATTTAAATTCATATGAATAGGCCAAAGCACAGGCATTGTTAAAGTGAAACGCCACCTTCAAATTCCGCTAGAAGCGTCTCTCCCTTTAAAAAATGCAACGAGTGACGGAACAACAAGTGTGAACAGTAGATGGCGTGTTGAGCCATTTTCAACCTGTCAATATTAACAGCAGCACTGATGTTTTTCAGCACAGCACAGTCACACCATTTAGTTTACAGCTCAAAAACACATTTAACATTTCTTCTGGGAAAAAATCAATCTTGTCATGATTAAGAATGTTTTATATATAGATTTATATAGTTGATGCATGTTTTGTGTTCTATCATGAAGTGTTTGTTGCTCCAGGTGTATCTTGTCAGGTAGTTCATCAAGTGTTTATTGCTGCCACCTGTGGGTCGGTGACACCGAGCTCCCAGAAGACTGTCTCGGACTAATAATGTGTTCACCTCCAGAGATCCTCTGGAAAGTGTGGTCCACTAATGTGGGTCCCTCCAGAGGACCCGAAGGCCAGGCCGCCCCTGCACCTCCTCCCTGACTAAAACGGTCTTGCTGCAGAGACCAGAACTAATGGTGTGTTTATAATATTTAAATTTGAGTCAAGCTGCTAAGTGAGTAAGTCGTAATACCATCTTTACACTGGGAGACGTTCATGATACTTGTGTTTATAGTACAAGCTGTACTGTAAATGGTAGCTAACAGAATGTGTTAACATGAATGTCTACAGTATAAGCTGTATTTTAACAATGTATCCCAGTTGCTAACACGATGCCCGATGACATCCTGGATGTAAATACCCTGTAAATGTTGATGAGCATTGATGCAGTGGTCCATTATAGCATGATGCTACATGATGTTAGGTCACTCCACCATGAGACAACCTGGATCACTTGTTAAAGAGCTGCTGCACAATGGACTTCACTTACAGAATCTTCTGTTTAAGACAAGAGAAGCGATGTTTTTTGAAAGAAACCACTGACGACACCATGGTCATGTTCTCATGATTTGGGGATGTTAACGAGGTGTGGAGGAGTTTCATTCTACAATTAGAGACAAATTGCGGCTGCTGAGTTTAGATTTAACTTGTTAAAAATAAAAATGAAGGGCAATACTGCCAGGAATATAATTTAGTATTTCTATAAATAATTATCAGATAAGATAAGATACAGTAAGTTAACAGAACTCAAAAAAGTAAGACAACCGATTGCCACTTTTTTAAGTTCATGAACTTAAAAGTCAAATGTTGTTATAGTTCAAATAGTTTGATTACATGCTACATGTATTTAGTGAGTACAGTTAAATCTTTTATAAAGTCAACTCAAATATTTTCAGGTAAAGGTTTTCATTCTTTCTCCCATTAACAACTAATTGCCTTACATTTTTTAATAATAATAATAATAATAATAATTGGTCAATAATGGTACACATATACAGAGATCAATGCTCAAACACACATACAATCACGCTCCACGTTGAAATTTATCCTCTGCTTTTAACCCATCCGGCCATCTATGGCGACCAGCATGGCAACTGTGTCCCCATCGGTTTGGGAATGTAAATGTGTGTTTGTCTGCCATGTTGACTGGCGACCGGTCCAGGGTGTCCCCCGCCTCTCTCCCTTGCCCAATATTTTGAAATATATTACATAAATATTACAAATAAATTAAATATTTCCGTTAATGTGACTTAAAGTGCTCATTCACTTCACCCATGGAATTATTTTAAGGGAATTTGTTTTACTCAAGTCAAACAGCCAGAATAGGGCAACAGGGCAGCAACAATAATCCCACAATCTGTTTATGAACTCAAACAACTCAAAGCCACTCATAAACTCAAAATGTTGTCTTATATGATAACAATTCATTAATCCACCTGGGGGGATATTTGGGTGGTGTAGCAGCAAAAAGAAAAGGAGTAGTGGTGAAGGACGTAAAAGAAATCCATCCATCCATCCATCCATCTTCCTCCACTTATCCGGGGCCGGGTCGCAGAGGCAACAGGCTAAGCAGGGTTGTCCACACGTCCCTCTCCCCAGCAACACTTTCCAGCTCATCCCGGGGGACCCCAAGGCGTTCCCAGGCCAGTTGGGATATATAATCCCCCCAGCATGTTCTGGGTCTACCCCGGGGTCTCTTACCGGTTGGACGTGCCTGGAAAACCTCCAGGAGGCGTCCTTACCAGGTGCCCGAACCACCTCAATTGGCTCCTTTCGATGCGGAGGAGCAGCGGCTCTA
>JAVQJF010076063.1:0-22481 GCA_036023855.1 Gadopsis marmoratus
CGACAGTAGCAGCAGCAGGCGGTCCGCATCCACTCGACGCGACCCGTGTTCATCCAGACTGCGCAGCACCACGTCTTGGATATCCAGTCTCCACACACAGAGAGACAGACACAGACAGATATTTAGATTATCTACATGCTAACTAGCCAACTGAGTTGCTATTGTTAATGCTAAAGGTTTCTGAGGGCGTACCAACAGAGAGTCTACAAAATGTGTACTTTTAATAATTTATATAAATCTTACACCTTAAAAGATAACTGCAGTTTATAATTTATAGGTTTGTGGTCTTTTGTTTTGTAGTTTGAGCTCATCTTTACTCACCATTCTCAAACGAACACAAAGACAGAAACACAAACGGGTTTTAGAACACAGTTAATCCAGATTATCTAAACCCCTTTATTTGCACGTTCAACTGAAAATGAGAGACACAGTCTGAGTATTAACTGCATAGTTTACCTTTGTTTTTATCTCCTAACTAACTTTGGCTAACCTGGGGGTTTGTTTACAACCTGTCTGACCGGGCAGTTTCCAGTTCTCAGCTATTCACTTGTGATGACCAAAACTATGAAAATAAGACCCAGGTGGAATGAACCAGAACTAATGCACTTTTATTTAACATTTAATCTTGCAGATAGCTAACAATGTGCTAACTAGCTACCTAATTAGCTAGTTATAGTTAGCTAATCTAGCCTACAAAATGTGCACTTTGTTGAAAATAAGGTTTATAATGTACTTGAATACTAAATAACTTTACAACATATTTAAGTTTTTTACTGCAAGTAAACAAAGAAACTAGTGAGTTTCAGTGTAACTGTAACACATTTCTTGCACCCTCTCGAAATAATTACTCATTTTATTTGTCCTTCATGAAACAAAAGCAGCTCTGTGTGTCTTCAGTTGACCACACAGTTTCTTTCATCACAGTGGAGCTTCAAGAGTTCAGCACAATAAACAAGAGATTCAGGAACTGCTGGACTGAAACAGACTCAGAATAAAGTCCTGAGGATGAACTCCGTCACATATACAGAGTCTGGCTTTGTCTTTAAAGGTGGAATCTGTGTGTTTTCCTCAGCGGACTCGAGCAACGCCCAGTTTTCCATCAGAGAGGTAAACATGTGCAGAGACGAGTGTGTTACTGCACATGTGTGTTTAGAGTCCAGAGCTGCATTCCTGACAGAAAGAGGAGGAGGGAAGGAGAGAGGGAGGAAGGAGAGAGGGGAGGTAATAAAAAATGGGAGAGAGGGAGGAGAGCGATAGAACAAAGTGACAGGAAAGGACGGTGAAGGAGAGAAGGTGGAAAGACAAAAAGAAGGAGATGAGAGATTAGGAAAAGGAAAAGAATAAAAGGGAGGGAGAAGATAGGAAAGAGAGGAGACAGACGAGATAAAAATAAAGGTACTAAAGAAAGAGAGAGGGAGGAAAGAAGAAAAAGGAAGTGAGAAGAGGAAAAAGAGGGAGGAAATAAAGAGTAATAGAGGAAGGAGAGAAGGTGGAAATGCAAAGGGAGGAAAGAAAGGGAAGAAGGAAGAGAACAGAGCAGATGAGAGAAAAAGGAAGGAAAGGTCAAAAAAGATTCTACATTTACAGTAGTTTGCAACAAAGACAATCACAGACTACAATATGAAACAACAAATATATTAATTAAATTAAAGCAGCCCAACTGCAAAAAGAGAAAGAGAAGCAGAGGAGGGAGGGGCAGAGAAATTATAGAGGGAAAAAAAGAGAAGACGGCAATGCAAAAGAAGAGAAGAAGAAGAAAGCAAAGCAGAGAGGGGAGGAGGTGTGGCGGGCGGGAGGAGAGAAAAGGAAACGAGGGAGGAATAAAGGAAGAGAAGAAGAAGACGAGGAAGAGGAGAGAAAAGAGGAAAAATGGACGGGCTGAGTGTATGGAAAACTGAGGGCTGGTTAAATGAACTGCAGCACCCAGAATGCACTGCAGATCCCCTCCAGCTATAACATGACCTCAAATGGTGAAGTATTGTTTTAGGAAACCCAACGATTAATCTATTAATAGAGAAGTACTACACTTCATATCAGAAAACATAAAGAAAAACTCCAAAAGAAATTCTAAGAAATATAAAGTTAAATATTTCAACAATTCTCTTCAAATTTACTTTTGATCCCGAGTGGAGACATTCTGATAAACAGCGCCATTTTCAGTTTCTTAACATATTCGATGAGTCGAGAGCGAGCGTCAATTTAGTCCACAGAGGAGCTGTTTTCATCGCAGTCAGCCGCTCACGTAGGATCTTAATCAACCACCTGTTGACAGAGAATTCAAAGAGTTGTCTTCTCCCTGCTGTCTGCGAACAGTTCACTAATGGAATTAACAACAGAAAAGAACATTTTTATAAATATATTTGGTATTCTTTGCAATGTCTTGTTACTTCTTTTCTGATGCAGTGTCCAACGGCGGCAGAATTTTGAAAAGCTGTAACATTGACATATTCCTCTGTCTGTTTAATCTGCTTCTTTTTAAGTGGGTTAAGTGTGGGTCTTAATCAACCACCCATTGATGGAGAATTTCAATAACCGGCTGTAACTGTTCTACTGGCTGCCGAGTTGCAGCTGACAGATCACATGGATGCACATTCAGCCCAACCCCAGACAACCCAGTGTCTGCCTGCTGACGTTAGTTGGACAAACATGAATAAATAAGAAAAAATGAAACGCTCATGTTTAAAGTATGCATGGCAGATGACAGAGAGAACACACCCTGCTAGATTGACATAAAAATCATGTTATCTGCAAAGATAAGGTAGGACAGTTGATTTAATCTTTCAGATTTCATCTACAAGATAATTGGTGGTTCTTGTCAAATAATTCAACTGCAGTGGAAAACGTTCATCCCACATACACTTTGTGGGACATATCCTCAAAATAAGCTAAAATGCCCGCATCTACAATCCTCAGCTGCTATTAATGACAACAAGCGGTTAGCCTGGTAGCCTGCAGAGCGAGCATGCCAGTCATGTGATGTGTGTTGAGAGAAGTGTGACTGCAGCAAATTCAACATGAGAAAGACATGTTTGTTCAGGGCTCTTCAAATAAAAAAAAACATGGCAATCAATTTTGACAAAAATCTCAGCAGTTGTTTTGAGCTACTTCTTCCATGTCTTGCCTGGGTGCAACGACCCACTGCAGATCAAAGATGGTATTGGAAAATAAAATGTGCTTCATTGGTTATTGCACCAAAATCAACATGATACTGAAACATTTAAGGAAGCTAACTGCAGTCATCACAGGGAAAAACTGGAGATATTTTATACATCTGATTACAAAAAAGGTTATATAGTATTAAAGGTTATAGACTGCTTTTTGGGATATCGATATTTCATGTAATACTATTTCTTGTTATACGTTTCTCATAATCACGAGTTTGTTTTCTCGTAATGAGATTCTCGTAATAAAAATACCAATACTATGAAAACAGTTATAAATATGGAGATACAGAAATAGTAATTATGAGATAACCTCACCAACATATTTAATGCTTCGTCTATAAAGACACATATCAGTAAAAGAGGACATTCACGAAAAACTATTCCAAGATATTTCGATCAGAAATTATAAGTATAATGAAGAATTATGACATTGGGGTCCTTGGTGTTAAAGGTTTGGCTGGCTGGCTGGCACCTTTTTTTTTTTTTAAAGTTTTCCATAAGCAGATTTCGATTAAGAGTCCGATTTTTCTATTTGTCATGTTGATTTCCTCCCCCTGCAGTTAGCACTCGCTTATTTTCTACAAGCACCCTACGCTGTTAAATGTAAATGTATGTCATCCTTGCAGAGGTGGAACAAAAACAAGCAGGCAGATATTTTTGATCATCCAAACCAATGGGGTTGGGAACCTGCTAAAAACTATATAATGCATACATTAAGTGAATTCAGTTTGATATCATTGGAAAATTCTCCACTATAAACAAAATAATAAAAATGGTTTCCTCTGTGGTGACTAGAGCTGCAAAGATTAATGGATTATTTTTCAAGCAAAAACTGAAATTTGATAGTTCCAGGTTCTCAAATGTGAACATTTGCCACTTTTCTTTGTCTTACATGATACTAAATAAATTGAATACATTTAATACTTTTTGAATACTTTTGGGTTTTGGTTATTGGTCAGACATACCAATACATTTGATGAGGTCATCACATATTGTGATGGGTGTTTTTCACTTTTATTTGGTGTTTTAAAGACCAAACAATTAAATGATTAAGTGCCAAAATGTTCACCAACCCCCCTTGCAGTCATAAATCTGTACTGGAGATTCATTGGCCAATGGCAGTAGTAAAACAGAGAGGTTAGTTAGAGTTAGTATTAACAAAAGAAAGAACTGTGCTGCCCTGTTTTTCTCAGTAATTAGCAACACTAATAACTATTATTTCTTCAACCCTCTGTTTGAGCGAGTTCACAAACACACTAACTCATTTGTTCCCTGATCTCTCATTATCTTTTTTGTCATCGTGATTTCCTCCCTCTGCAGTTTGCACTCACTAATTTTCTCCCGACGTCCTTATGAAATGAGAAGAAAATCTACATAAAAAGACAGAGTCATGACTGAATGTTCCAGTTCAGCTAGAATGAGAGAGCCTTAGAGTATCGGCTGTTGTGTAAATGTGCATCATCCTGGCAGCGAAGGAACAAAAACAAGCTGGCAGACGATTATTAGATTGTCAAGAAAACTGACAATCTAACAATCTCTCTCTTCTACTTGATTCAATACGCTCTCATCTTCAAGTAAACACTCTTTTTAGCTCTGAAAAGACAAAAAACAACAACACATGTAATGTTAAATGTTACACACACACACAACATTAGGACAAGTCAGCAAGTTTTCTTACTAAAGACTAAAAGTCTTCAACCACACGAGAGGCCACGAGGCTGTAATTTTCATCACACAACAGAAAATAAACATGTTGGATGGATGAAAAGCTAACTTTACCACTGGTGTACAAAACAGAAAGGTTTAACTTCTGTTCAGTGGCCATTTTAGGACAAACCGACTCTGCTTGTCAGGCTCAGCTCGCTCATCTTAGACTTAGCTCAATTTTAAATCACTTTTTTGTTTGTGACCTGTTGAAATGAAGCAAAGTCTACTTGCGAAATCACGGGTTGTGATTTTGGTAAAAACAACAATGCTGAGCAGTTAAATCAAAGCAAGAACCCAATTTAAAGGATTTTTAAAAGGCCTCAAGGAGGTAAAAGTAATTAGTATTTAAGAACTCAATTTGGAAATGGACATTTTTTGTTTCGTATCCATTTAAGATCATCTTGAGACCCCTCAGATTTATCCTTTGGGGACCCGGACCCCAAGTTGGGAACTGTTGCTGCCAGTTTTCAACTGAGCTGTACTTTGAGCTGTTTTTTTTCATCCAGCTGTTGGATGTCAATATGCTATACTTTAGTATGTTTGTGTGCTAATATGCTCACATTTTGTAAGTACTGTCTGACATGTTATACATGTTAACATGCTAACAATAAGTATATAATAAATAGCAATCAGAAGAAGATTGATAACGTAACATCCCAACCCTTTCCGTGTCATCACTCGAGCCTCCGACTTCGGACCTCACATCACCTTAACTCTGACGGATATAAGAGAAAACCAGCTAGAGATGATGGCTCTCACCTGGCTTCAGCTTTTACTAACAATAAGAATTAGCCCTGCACGTAATTGCAGCCACATCGCCAACCACTGCTGAGCTGTATCATCCGATCAGACGAAGCTACCGATTGTGCAACAACAGTTTAATCCGCAACGTTCTTGGAGATCAGCTGGTCTCGGTCAGGCATTGTCTCTGGACTCCTTCCAATAAGAAGCAATAACTAGGTTTCTAGACCAAGTCTTTGGCAGACCTGCTGACTAAGATCTGCCAATAGCCAATCCCTCGCCACGCTCAGTTCAGTGTTGTCACTCCATTATGCAATGTCCTCTCCCTTTTATTAAAATACACTTCCTGACTTTTTTTTATATGTCTTTCATCACCTAAATGCCACAATTATGGAACTTGAGGAGACGAGGGATAAAAAGGGAAGTGCTTAGGGAGTCAAGGGGAATGTGGCGGTGTTGGGGGAGGGCACTCATTAGCGCAGGTTTCCTCTGGTCGGAAATGTCACTTCGATGACCCCTGTTGACCTCCATCACCTTGCTGTCTGGACAGAGGACATTCGAGGCGACATGTCACGGATCTCTCTCTCTCTCTCTCTGTATAAGCCTATGTCTCTCTCTCTCTCTCTCAATGTGTTGATTCTTCAAAGGCTTATTTCATAATAAGTTTATATTTAACGTTTGAAAGCTCTATTTTTTCAGCACTTAATCAACTTTAACAGCAATTTAATGATGAAACATGTCCATCTTGGTCATGTTCGTAAAAATTAAACAGCATATGTGATACATGTTTCAGAAAAGTACCTTGTGACCTGTAGTTGGGGCATATCACTGAGGCCAATTAGAGTATTCTAAGGCAGTTTATGCAAAATGTGACTCGAAGGAATGAGACAAATGAACAGAAACTGCCTTACAAATCTCCAAAATTTAAATTAGTTTCCCATCTGCTGAGGAAGCATGACAAATCACAGACACACACAGTATCTCATGTTACTGAACCACCTTTGTTCATATTTTAAAATAATCTTGAAACAAAATAAGATTTTTGTCTTCACTCCCATACTTTTTGTTTCCTCTCTCTTTATAGTTCGTATTTCAGCACCTCCCAGTATCCCCCTCTCTCTGCTGCAGGCTCAGAGAGGTCCGTATGTTCTGCCCTTCTGTCTCAACCCTCGTTTTGGAAGCACCGAGCGAAAGGGGAAGAGATTTGGCAGGGTTGAAATGATGCAAACATGGCACGTGGGAGGTGGCAGGTTTGCTCCTGCACACTGCCAACACCCACCACTATCGCCCCTTTACCCTCTCTTTCCATCAGGATCATGAGGGCTGATGAGCCTTAAACATCCTCCATGGCAGCAATAAAGGGATGTACGGATCAGAGCTGAGAGGAGGGGAAGAGAGGACCATAGAGGGAGTTTATCACCAACTGGTTAAAGGCTAATTGCTCTACGGGGAATCGATTTCAATGAGGCTTTATCACAACTTTTATGTACAAATTTAAAATGTGCATGAAAACCTGTGCATGGGAACCTAATGTGGACATGGTCCACGTGTTTGGAAGTTTTAATTGAAATGTATACGTTTTATAAGTTTATATCCTTATGTGCCAAGAAAGTATTGTTTTCATGTATATTTTGCTCTGAAAGATGCTTCCACTGATGTGACCAAGCTGCTGATGTGCAAAGAAAATGTTTCAAAGTAATGTTTGTTTTTGAACTGCAAAGGAAATGTTCCTAAATGCAAAGGTGGAAAAAAAAAAAAAGACATGAAGGCTATATTACAACAACAAGAATTGATGTTCCAGTGTCAGATTTTAACTGAATGAAATGGCAACCAACTGACCCCCAAACTGCCCACACATGTCGTTTAGAGCAGCAGATGCCATGTTTTTCTGTGGCCTGGCAATGACAACAACAGCATATAGTAGTGTCAGTGATGACCTAATTCACAAGCCAACCAACATCCCTAACATCCATGTCTAATGTGGCTGGCAGCAAAATTTCACACAATGTGATTGACCTGAAAGTTGACCAAAGCCTCTGTAATCATCGGCCCTGAGACTGTCGATAGATTCTGAATTATGGACAATTACAGAAAGACCATCAGAAAGTCACAGGTTTGACTCCAGGTGATGAAGTGTCACTGAGCTAAACACAAATCCCTACATGTTAAGATGCTCTGGGTGAGATTATTGATTTGACATCAACTGTTGTGGGTTTATAGAATCAATAAGACTTGTGATCACAGGTTCCATCTAGAGCCCGACCAACTGGATTGTTTTGGTCCGTGCGACACCATCATTTGAGAATTATGAAAATACGACAATGATTTATCCGTTGCTGTTTTTTCGCATAAACACATAAGTCAATTGGACAACACAAACCTGTCAAGAAAGTAAGTTCACCATGTACTACATGGAAGCTTACTAACAGAAGATCTAACCCACTTACCAGACAAAAACGGGACCAATTTTCCAAAACCCAGTATTATGTACAATAACAATGCACAGTATTTGAACATTCATTACAAATTTTTTTTTTAATCCTTTTATGTATTTTAAGTATCCATTACAGTAAGGTTTGAGGAAAATGGTTGGTAAGGGTTACAGAAAGATCACGGACATGGTTAAAAAAAGCCAACATTAATCGCTGGTCTAAAACTAGACTCAAAACAGAGTTTGTGAAGTGTCAATATGCTTAATCATTGGCTGAGACCATCAGCCAAATGCCTGAAAATCAAAGAGTTTGTTTCCCACCAGTGTGACAGAAATGCAGGATTTTGTCTTGATGACACTGGTGCAGCTGACACCTCGATACCAATAAATTATAGATGTTTACATATCAGTAACATATGGTACAAGGGCGACAGGATGTCACATTCAGTACCAAAGGGACAGTGTGGGACATACAGCAGACTACACATGACTCGACCATCGGCACTGACTTCCATCCAAAGCCACAGCAACCATCTGCTCACCGGTTGAAAAGGAGGGAGGAGAAGAGGACTGGAGCAGTGAGGTTCACTTCTTAAACAGCACGAAGCACTTTCGCTGTCATTTAGAAGCGTTTCTGCCGTCTTGATCTCACACACACTGACCTCGAGGCAATAAAACGAAGCAGAGAGCCATGGCCTGCTTCGTCAGGAACATTAAATATTTTGCAAAAACTGGCTGGATTAAGAAGTGATTTCATTTTCTTTTTTTTTCTTTTAAACGGAACAGTGAGGGAGAAGAGATGAAGGAGTGCTCGGGTTATAAATAATTAGAGCTCGGATTTCAAAACCTCTTGAAAATCCAAAAAGTAAAAAAGGGACCAAAAAGGGAAGAAAAGGATTTCCGTCCCAGAGGAAACAAAGTGAATTTCATCTCGGAGCTGCTGTTTTTGAATAGAGAAAAAATAGAAAAATAACATGGACTACAAGAGTCACATGGGCTTATGGGAGGAAGAGTGAGAAAAAGATGTGGGAGGATGGAGGCAGGAAGAGAGAAAAAGTGTGTGGGAAACAGCAAGGAAAAAGGACATACCGGAGAAAGAAAGTGACATTATAAAAGGTATAATTGAGATGTAAAAGGGTAGGTAGGCATATCTGTGTTAAAGGCCACCAGAAAGAGCAACAGACTCATTACTGACCTTTGGAAAAAGGTCAACGATCAACCTCTCTCTTCATCTTCCTTAGATCCAAAACCACAGAACTTAATTAGATAAATCTAATCAAGCCAAACGACTTACTGGCAAGGGGTGCAATCTGACAGCTTCATCTTTAGCTGGTCACCTAGCACATCAGCCTAGCCTACATCTAATTGGGGAAAGAGTGGCTGTGACCACATTCAGCATGAGGAACAGATACAGGCATTTTACCCTCAGTCAAAATAAACATGGCTACTTTTTAGAGAGAAAAAAACCCCATCTGAAATCACATCATCTCTGTGATCATAGGGAGTCTAAATAAGAAATCGTCCAATGGAGGTTTGGGGGGAAAAAATACATCATAAAAAGAGTTTTAAATAATCAAATGCAAGAAAACATGCATCTAGAAAGTTATTCACTTGAGCAGGTAAACTAATGAACTTCAGGACTTCTTAAAACACAGAAAACTTAAGGATGGAGGCTCATTTTCGACCTTGGGAACAGCAGGTGTGGCAAAAGACTCAATTAATTCACGCCTGGCACGTTTAAGTGAAATTAAATGATAATTGGGTCTGATCACCAGCCAACTCAAAGTTCCACTTACTCAATTTTTTTTTAGAGCTTGAACATGAGACCTGAACAAACCTGGCTAGTGGAAGTCACTTGAGAACTCCTTTGAGCAAAGACATGGGTCGCCATCTTTCTCTATATACAAGTTTCAAATTTTGCCTGGTGACATCTGAGCTGGCCGTGTTTTCTGATGAAGACCATGAGATGCTGTTTAAAGCTCTAAAAAGGCAAGTAGATGAGATCATTCTGTCACACTAAAATAAAAGGTCGGCCAATATGATTGCTAATTAATCTAGTAACCCAATTGAATTGTATAGGCATCTGGTACATTTTAGGACTTCCAAAGACTTAAAAATAAGCAAAAAAAAAATTTAAATGTAGTTCCTTTCCACCACAACACATTATCACTGTCAGCTGATAAGATGTGTCAAACGCTTATGTACTTTTATAATCAAATTTTTGTCACCTTGTAATTCTGTTTTCATGTTTTGAAGCACTTTGTATTTTATTTTCTTTATTAAAGTTTCTATATTATTATCAGCATCATGCACTTACATTTTGTACATCTTACTCTGACTATGATCAAGCTGTGGTTTTTTTCCCCTTCACCCTTAAATTCTTTCCTTGCTTGAAATAAAATGACTATGGTTATAATACTGTACATGTTGGGTTTTCTTTATGATTCTTCAAAGTAGTTTAAAAACTCATTATACAGCATGCATTCATCCCAACACCTCTTTTGCATGTGGTTTGTTCTGCATTATGTTCAACACGCAAGCTTCCTCCTCTGCAGCGTGTGACCGGACCACTAGCAGGTTAATCCTCTCATCTCTGCCTGGCAGCTCAGTACATCCTGGATTTACACAAATGCCTTGTGTGTGTGTGTGTGTGTGCGTGTGTGTACACATACACCCTCCTGTATGTCTTACACACTGTAGTATCAGCAGTCGTCCTGCAAATTTACATTTCATTGCATTTCACCATATCTGGGGAGGGAAAGATAATTTCAAGGATTTTTTATTGTCCTACTAATGTACACTTTCACATGAGATTTCACGTGAGAAATTAAGCACTCAGGTCCCGGTTAAAAGCCAACAAATTAAATAAATAACAAGGGAAATATATATATATTTTATATATAGAAAATCTAGATAATTATTAACTTGTAGAAAATAAAATTGTACATTTATGAACAAAAAAAACATGCAGGTAATATTTCAATAAAAGTAAATAATGCATTGTCGCTTAAGAGTATAATGTATTGTACCATCACTCTGCAATAACTCATACTTTTACAACCAAATTCTCCCTTGCAAAAATCAGCAAATTTATGTTTGCCTTGAAAACAGATGCATTGTGAAGTACTGGCTGCAACCCATTATGAATTGTATGCGTCTTCTGGTGAATTTGGCAAAAAAATTAAAATAAATCAAGGTCCAGGATTTTCATAGGTCTACTCTCAAAATGTGATTCATACTTTCAAGTCCTCAGTAAAAAGTCACAAAAACTACCTTGGAAAATCTGTAAACTTAGGTTTGTCTTGCAAAGTGCAAACAACACATGCATTGTCAACCCTGGCGTCTGGTGCCTTCTGGTGAATTCAGCATAAAAGTAAACGAATCGAGCTTCCGGTATTTTCAGGTTTTTGTTATTGTCCAACTACATTTCCTTCCTTCCTACTTCAGGCTGTTCTTTGGCATCCTTCCTCAGTTTGTCCCAGTATGTCACCTCTCCCTTTGATCATTGTACATCCACAGTGTACCTGAACGTAGTGTCTGTAGCACCTCCATATGTAAACAAACACGGAACCTGAATGCAGCACAGCATCCATTGTGAGTCCTATTGAAGAATTTGTCTTAACTACACAAACTAAAATGGGTAAAAAAAAGAGGAAGCAGTACAAACAGCCATCTCAAAATGCTGGGAATTACAAACAGGCCTATCAGAACATGTTTATATGTGAGAGAAGACATATAAACACTGTGTGGGTGCTCCGCAGTGTCCTCAGCGTGTTTGTAAAGTGTTTACATGTTTTCTCTCGGCAGCAGCCAAAAAAACCAAAGTGACCCAAGGTTCCCAAACCCATTCTCACAGATCTGTGAATCCACCTTTGTTCCAAAGACATCGACGCTGCTTCAGGTTTCAGTTTACAGATGTTGACTCTTCACTTTGTCACTTCCTGTCTCTGCCTGTCTGTATTTCTGTTTATTGGCCTGTCATTCTGACAGTTGAATTTCATTCATTTAGGCTTTTTTGACATTACAGGAAGGAAAGCTAAGTTGTTAAAGAGGTGCATTTAGTACAACATGGGCCTATAATGTTATCTTATCTATGTTTGATGATGTCTCCTCAAGTGTCTCTGTTAACGGCTGCCGATTCATCAGTAGGACATTCATTTTGTTACATTTAGGACAGATTTGATTACATGTTTGACTCTGTAGGAGAAACATGTTGACAAGCTGCTAAATCGCCATCAATTTCCCAAATGTAATCACATTTTCACAGTGTTTACCTCATTGTTCAGTAGTTTAAGAAGGTAGATTTCACTACAGTCTGAGATGTTATTTCATTAACCAGCGGTTATTAAATTAGCACTTGCAGAGCCAGACTCCGCCAAAAGCAAACTGAGCATCTTACAACTTGATCCTGACATATAATAAAAAAAATACAAAACTTGCCTGCAAAATCTTTAAAAAGAAAAACATTCTTGTTTTACCTTGATGAGAATACATATTTTGCAAAATCACCCTCCGTCACACATTTCTGATTCTACCTGGACAACTAAACTACACATACACATCCGCACTTCTGCCTACAGACTGTTTTGTCTGGGAGATAATAATAAAATAAAAAAAATCTGGTGCCAGGCTGAACAACATGTTAATATCCCTGCAGCAGAGAGTGGGAGTGATTATCTGGATGAGACACTATCAGACAGAAACACGACCGCTGTAGATAAAACAGCACAAGCAAAAAAGTTCCCACCACTCACAGCTCACACTCGGCCAAACACTGACAATACTGGCCATAACAGACTCTCGTTACTGGAGCAATGAGGCCAGAGCATGGCAGAGCATCCTGTAGCTGAAAGATTACAGGTTTGATCCCTGTAACAGTTGAAGAGTGCTTCACAGAGACACTGAGCCTCCTGCTCACTGCATTGTAGATATCTCAAGATTAAAGGGTCAGTCAAATGTGAAGACGTTAGTCTGTAAATGTGCCTAAAGAAACAAAACTATAAGACTTGTGGTTTTGCAACGTTGCAGGTGTTTGGAAAGAATAAACTGTGTACGTTTTACAAGGCAGAATGATACTGTAGAAACAGACTTAAATCAGGGTGCAGCAGCAACCCAGCAAGCGCTGGTCAAAATTCCTATCGTAAAATTGGGCATTGGTTTGTTGAAAAAATATATTGTTTTGACATCTAGGTTACAATACTCGTTGCAACATTTCAGTGTCTACATTCGAATGTGTAGCAAGAAACACTGAAAAATAGTCATGTAACTACTATTGAACCAACGTTATATGTAACCTATTTGACTTAAAAAAAACTGTTAAATGTTATAATCGAGGCAATCAAGTCATTATATCAGGAACGTTTTGGATGGCAAACACCATCAGTTAGTTTGGGGGAATTAAACTTAAAGAAGCACTGATATTTTAGGGGGAAAAACACCCGTTAGTCGGCTAGTCGAGAGTTAGATGAAAAGCTCAAAATCACTTTCATCGCTGTGCGTTCAGGACGGAGTTAGGTCCAGGATGCATTTAGGCAAGCTTAGCACAAGGCCAGACACAGGGGGAAAAGCTGCTAGCTTCCAGTTAGCCTACATTTTGTATACCTTGTTTACAAGTTTAAAACACACACACAGACAAATCTACACATGGCCATACATACACACAAAGCCAAATATACAGTATACTTGAACACACACTCTTTCGCTCACTCAGCCAAATATGAACACTCAAACACTGGCTTGCCTGAACGCCTTTTGGTCTCTGGCACAAGTTTTCTGCCAGAACAGCTGTCAACAGTGATGAGCATCACGCACATATAGAACAAACGCAGTTGGTTACATACATACAGATCATTCTATATCTCTTACCATCGCAGTGTTTTGGCGTGAGAATTGTTTGGGCAGCGTGAGAGCGTGAGACTGAACATGAAAGCGTTGGCATACTGCTACGGTTATTTCCCCAAAAAGCAGGAGTACTCCTTTCAGTCTTTAGCTGCCACAGTAGAATACATTTTACTTCCTAGATCATCAGCAGGAGGTTAAGGGTCAAAGCCTCATATCTGTGAGGATGGTTGCTACATACAGCATTGCTGTAACCACAGACTTATCCGCTGGATCCCTACAGAGCTTTCTTAGCATGACCTAACACTTCATTCATGGTCATCATCATATTCAAAGTAGGCCTGCATTGTGTAACTTTGAAAGCATGTCTATTATTGGCTTAGACCAGTCACATAACAATCTGAGGTAATATTTGCCACTTGGCAGACACTTTTATCCAAATCTTCCTAAAAGTATTCTCAGTGTAGGGATAAAACCTCCCACTCTGGACACACACCAGGACTTAATAAGCACTTTCACAGTCTCACTCTCTGACTCAAAGCTCCCCCAGTTGCTTGGATATGTGATAAAACAAACCAAAGGGGCCTGTGTAACATAAGACACCGTTCACCCTCTTCCCAAAACCATACAATGGCTCATTTGAAGCAGCACAGAAAAGTCACATTGTTGAGGATTACACAACCTGAGTGAGGAGTGAGGAGTGAGGGGGAGGTAATTTGATGCTATTGATGAGCAAATTGGGGCCGCGGGTGAGGTCCGGTTTGTAATAAAGGCAATATGGAGAGCCTTTCTGTTTTGTTTTTAGCCTGACAAAAAGTAGCAAATGATGAAATCCCCCATCCTTCTTTCCTGCAAAGACAGAAAATCAGCTGAGAGGTGAAGCGGAACATCTTCTGTGAGCTGGAAGCTTTTGCCTCCGAGTGCTCGCGATGACGGAGGGCGTCTACAAATCATCCATCTCCATCATGACCCAGTCAGCTGGACTTAGATAATCGCTTCAACCCTTAGAAAGGAAGAAACTGACACCCTCCCCACACATACACATAGCCTGCAAACTCCCTCTACTCTATGCATTTAAACAGGCCACATGCACATTAACAGATGACGGCCAGAAACCTTTTTCACCCACGTGTCTTTTTAAGGGTCAAAAGCTGCAGCACTCAGCACAGAATGGCTGTCACTCAATAAACCTGAGAGCTTTCTATTCTCATAAGTGCTTAAGCACTTATTGTTTCTTGACCATTTTCCCGCCATGTTGTCAATAAGTAAAGTTTGTTTTGTATGGCACCTTTCAAAACAACAGTGCTTTGCAATTAAACCGAAGTCCATTTCTGCCAGGAAAATAAATAAACAGATGAAAAATAAGGAAAAATACTCATGAGATACTAAATAGTGATGAAACAAGTTGTTGATTAAATATTTAATCGAGTGACAGAAAAATAATAGCCACCAATTTTGATAATGGATTAATTATTAAAAAAACAAATGTGTTGTTTCCAGCTAAAATGTGAGGATTTTCTGCCATACCTTTGGGTTTTGGACAAAAAAACAAACAAGAGGATGAAGTACAGAAAAGGAAATTTGTCTTATTATTCACTAGTGGAAATAATTGGTTTAAATAATTAGTATTAGGGTTACCTTGACTTACACCCTCATTATCTTTACCTAAAAGTCAACATTTTTACTTATTACTCTGATATGCACATATGCCTTTATGCTTGTATATGTATGCATATATGTCTGTCTTTGTGAAGCACTTTGTTGGTAAACCCGTTTACTCCATAAAGTGCTAAATGAAATAAACTGAAACTTTATTAAATAATTTTGACTTTCTCTCACAAAAAGACCAAATGACATGAGTATTTTAATTTATGTCATTCCTAACATTTAATAAATCACTGTGTTTACATTTCATGAACTTCATGGGATTTTAAAAGGTAACAGCACAAATGAGTTTACTTACTGTGCAGATAAAGTAAATTTATCATCAGCCGAGTGATTACAAAACTTTTGTGATTTCAGACAAGTTGTTGATGAAGCAGATATGAAAACAATTACAAACTAGCTGATGCCAAACATTGTAAAACTCCTTCTCCAAATTAAACAAATCCTTAGATCTGTGCAGCTTTAAAGTTTGAGCAATTCACTGTGTTAGACAGGGTTCATCAGTACCAGCACTGTGTTCATAATGATACCCGTTTACCTATTCTATATCTATCTTCTTTACCTATTAACCTGTTCCCTCTGGACTTAAACAAGAGAAGAATCCTGTGTGCTTTATATTGTTAAGCTATGAATTTACATTTTAATCCAGAGTACTACAGCAGGTTGAGGTTCAGTGTTTTTCACTTTGAAAGGACAAACTCCAGCTGATGGGACATACTCACTGTTGCAGGTGTTGAACTTGGGACCTTTCAATTACGAAAAGGTTTCCACCCTGCCGCCCAAACTTTAACACAACACTGCTACTGTTCTTTGGGGTTTATGTTGAATTACGTACTAGCAGCCTTTTCCACATGATCAGTTGGTGCAAAGTCATTTTCATACTTCCATAATCATCCATAGACTGTTTCTCTTTGTTCGTGCCGGTGTCAATTACATGAAGATAAATCCGCCCCCTGGTCATGGAGCCCAGCCAACGGCATAAAAATGCAAATTAAGCTTGTTCTTTGTTCAGAAAACCATCAACGGTAAAAAAGGTGCCAGTGCTTCTCTACACAGTGAGATTTCAAGATTACAACCCTGAAATGAAATTACACAAAGAGAAGAAGGGAAGAAACTGCTGCAAAAACTGATTAATACATGATACAAAACATAGCAGTAAAAACTGCATCCTGTCATCTAAGTGCAAACATCTTGTAGCAACGTTGCCAAAAAAAAACTGAGCTTCTGAATTATGTCTATTCTTTAAAAACCATGAAAGAGGAGACTTAAAACAATTGTTTCCGGATGTGAAGCACTTATGTTGCTTTACATTTACATGTAGCAAACTCTGACCAGCTATTTTGCATGGATGGTCATCTCCTGCTTTTGTGCCTGCAGACCTCTGAGGAAAAAAAAATATATCATAATCTCGAAAGTGTGGAAAACAGTTTGCATTGTGATAGATATCTTTATTAAGTCTGCACTGAAACAGTCTATGTGAAGCCGAAGAACCAAAACAATTAGCTAAAAAAGGCTAAAAGCTGCATAGAGCAGTAGAATTGTTGATTCTCAGTGTGTTCAGAACTATGACCAACACTTTGACATAAATGATTCAAGGTTGCTATAAATAATTTAGCTTAATTCAACTTTAAGTTAGCCTGTTGCAGTATGCATGCGTGCTAGCTAGCATGCATGTAGCAAATAGCTGCGATGACATGTTTAGCACCAGCTGGTTAGTAATCAGTAAAATAAAATGTATGTTTGTTAGGAATAATGTCAGATAAATTAGTCTGACTGCCTTGATGTTAGTAGCACTCTAATTCTTTGAGCTACAGATGAAATTGCATGCAGGTCAAAATTTGGAAGGTTGATTTTCCAATATAAACTGAATTTTTGTCAATGATTCCTAAAATTTGGTGATGTACTTTGATATGCTTAGGCACAATAATTTAAAGTTAAACAATAGGTGTTATAATCAAAGATGACACAGTAAATCACAGTAAGGGTAATCATTGATGACACTAACAGTAAATAAATGATAGACAAATCAAATTACTATACAATACATATACCTTGGGGGCATCACAGTGGCTTAGTGGTCAGCGAGGAATACCAATTAACTGCAACATAAGCGGTTTGAATGTGATTTTCTATACCTCCACTCAGTTGCCAGTTTATTAGGTACACCAAGCTAAAACTAATACAGTCCTGCAATAAATCCTCCCTTCATCAAGATTATAAAGTTCAGTCTGTGTTGAAACTGTTTTAGAATTAACTCTATGATCATTTTGGGGGCTGTAGTTTGTGGTGCTGTTGAACTATATAGCATTACACTGACAGGTGTTATTATTTTGTCAGCCATGTTTTTGTCAGTGTTGTTTGGCTAAATAAAGGAAAAGCCTATTATACACTGCCCAGCCAATGGAAGACGGTCATGTGGTCTGATGAGTTCAGATTTACCCTGTTCCAGAGTGATGGGCGCATATGAGTAAGAAGAGAGGCAGATGAAGTGATGCATCAATGGATTTTTCTTCCCTGATGGCATGGGCATTGTTTCGATAAGCTTCTGCAATGTCACAACATTTATTTCTGTCCAGAGTTGCAGTAATCTTTCACCAAGATCTTGTATTGATGATGGGAGAGTCGGACCACTGCGCAAAGTCTTCTACAGCACATCACAAAGATTCTCAGTGGGGTTAAGATCTGGACTCTGTGGAGGCCAATCCATGTGTCAAAATGATGTCTCATGCTACCTGAACCACTCTTTCACAATTTGAACCCAATGAATCCTGGCATTGTCATCTTGGAATATGCCTGTGCCATCAGGGTAAATCTGGACTCATCAGACCACATGACCTTTTTCCATTGCTCCAGAGTCCAATCTTTATGTTCCCTAGCAAATTGAAGCCTTTATTTCCCGATTAGCCTCACTGATAAGTGGTTTTCTTACCTATTTGCTTAGTTAAATCCAGGTGGTGACTTTGTTTTTGGCCGGGCAGGGTATTTGCACATCTGCCAGGGTATACAAAATAAATATATCTTTGATAATCCAATAATATCATCCTGCTACTATACGAGTCCACCCATACAAGGAATTGAACCTCTCACCCCGTTAGTGTTAGTGCCATTGAGCAACATAACACCACAGATTTAGAGGCAGTTGTGTAAGATCAGCACCTGGAGTCATCAAACAATGTGAGGGGGGGTTCTAGTACAGAGGCAATTTTATTTACATATGCAAAGAGACACCATCTGGAGTACTGTAAACCTCCAATGCCCCGCCACACTTGACTGCGCTCCAGACTCCCAGCAGTCAGGTCCGGAGTTGGATCCCATCGGTTAGAGGGGAAGCAACATGGTTTGTATACAAAGAAGGAGGTAGAGGTCAAAGTTCTCCAGCAGTTCCTCCTCTGTCAGTTTGAGGAGAGGCTGCCAAAGGCTCTCCCTAGTGAGTACAAGTCCAAGCCAGGGGTCTCTTCTCCAGGACAAGTCGGAGGCTGGACTGTTTTGGGCATATACAATTCCACAAGCTTAAGATGGATTTTCAAGTCGTATGGGAGTCACAGGCAATGCAGGGGAAAGTACAGTTAAGCCATGTTTCCACCCAGAGTAACCAGAACTTTTACCCCCAGTAGCTAAAAACGTTCCTTCTACCGCTTGTTTATGCATTTCCACCATAGAGATCAGGCAAATTAGTCCGCTGATGTACGAAAAAGTGACAGATGTTTTTACACATCAAATTTGCATGCAACTGCAACTATGATGACACCATATAAAGCGACAGACAGGCATCATTATTTGGCTTTGAAATAGCAGTATGCATGGAGGCCTGTCATCGGTCCATTGGCCATATGTTTTTTCCGATTGTGTCGAAGCACAATGAGCAAAAAACAAACCGGTTGTAAAGTACTATATAGTCCAATCAGAAATGTTCTGCTCTGCAAGCCAAACTCCAAACGTTCCTGTACTTTCCTGTGTAATTCCTGTAGTTACTGCAGGGACATTTTGGGGGGTAAAATAATGTACTTAATTTAGACCCTGGCCCCTGCGGTTGCACCCAAAAGTTCCTAGTCTCTGGAGAAAGTCAGTGTGGTGGAAACGCGGCTTTAGAGATTCTTGTAATACAGCTGCAGCCTGCCCTGCTTCTGTACCAGGTTAGTGAATCAGTATAAAAGCATAATCGGTTCATATTCGTGGTTTGTGGGACACTGTCTGTATTTATCTGCGAGTGTGATCTCCTGCAGCAACCTGTCGGAGTGTTTGGAGAGTCGATTCCAATATTTACTTAAGTGTTACGAGTTCAAGTTACGAGGGAGAGGTGAGAATGTTATGTTCATTTTCTTGTCTGTGTGTCGTTGCCGTGCTTAAACTTTCCATGACAGTTGCCGTGCACATCCCTCCAGCTGTTTCAGGCCTTTGATACAATTCAATCTGAAATCTTGAAACAACTGGTATTGTTTGAATAAATGTATTTTGTTACTGTAGAATTTAAGCCATAACACACAATTGCATGAGAAGTTACAATAGTCTTTTTATGAGTGCGAGTGTGGCCTTGTTTTGGAAGATGCTCTGAGAAACGTTGTCCACGTAGTACTGCAACTAATCTGCCAGGCAGCTTTTCCTGGCAGGCTCTCTGGATCTGCGCTGCTCAAATGTTTATCATCACCCCGACATACCGAGAGACAAAGCAGCCAAACCTCCAACTACCCAGGCCTCAGCTCCAGCAAGCCGTGCCATTGTTAACGTTCACAGCACAATGCTTCTCTTATCCGCCCTCTAGTCTTTTTTCTTCACTTTCATTTCTTAAAGGCAACATTGTTGTAGTCTCCAAAGTGGTTTAAACCAGTTTGCAGAATGTCTTCAAGGATGAGGGCAATTTTAGGCAGATTGCAGGGATAAGGAGGAGTGTTATTTTATGTAGTGGCACAGATGGAATTCATCACTTGTAGTCTTTCTGTGCAGACCAGGCTGCCTCCTCATGTGACTCACAGAGCCAAGTGTTAAAAACCTGTTGTTTATTTATCTTACGAATAGCATAAAGAAACAAAAAAACATTACTGAGATCACAAGGAACAATCTCTCGTGCTATGACCAAACTTGTTTTCATACTACAACTGTATCAAAGACTACATTAGTTACTCTGCAAAGAATGCCGGCTGGCAGCGGGTGAGCCACAGGGCAGCAGTGATTGAAAAAGAGTGTTTTCACACAGTGAGATGAACAGGACTGAGGAGAGTCCACAGGACAAAGCGGCATGAGAGTGGAGCATACTTCCTGGACAGAAACTGGTCAACAAAGCTACAGTGTTCACCTGCAGAGACAAACGTGTTCAACCAGGCGGAGAAAGAAAATGTCAAACACAGAGCCTCTATTGACCCCGGTGATGCTACCAGGGGAGGTGGTGGTGGGTTTGAGTTGGTTTGATTTAACTGCACAACAAGGACACACATGCATAAATGAGGAACGGCAATGGTGCTGTTGCCAAGGCCGAAAGACAAAATTGGAATCCGGAGGCCCTCGACCAACTGCATCAATCACACGAGAGCTCCGTATCTCAGCCCTCTGCAGAGAATCTAATGAAGCTGTACTATTTAAACGGATTAAAAGCCTCTTTGTCCGACTCAGTCTGCCTACTGTCTGTGCAAGCCCCAAAGTCCCCCATTCCCCTATCCTTGTCTGGTGCAGGAACCGTGTCACCCTTGGGATCGTTAATTGTGAGTATTGTTCTCCAAGGAGCTCCAGACATTTGGCTTAAATGGGATGAGTAAATGAGCTGGGGGAGGAGGTGGGAATTTTGGAACTTAAAACCAAGTGGTTTCCAACATTTTTTAGCATAAAGGTGCTTTTAAGAATACAACAAGCAGGAGCTGCAACACAAAAAAGGAAAATATTCATCACAGCGACCAGGCCGGTCGAGGTTACAGGGATCAGGGGAGTCAAAGCTGAAACCGTAAACTACCTGTCCCAGCAGCAAACAGAGGAAACGCAACATCTAAGGCAAATACTTGTGGCGTATGTTTGAGAAGAAAAAATAAATAAATAAAATGGAGCGCAATTCCTTATCAGCTTCATTTAGCGAGAGATCAGAGGAGGTGGTGCTTTGCTTTTCTGTTCCCTTCACCCCTTGAGACCTCACTTTCCGAACCCCCCTTGCAGCAAGCCAGCTTCGATGACAGGCAGTAAGTGTCAAGAAGAGAAGAAAACAGGCAGGAGAGGGCTGAAAGAGACCCCCCCACCCCCACCCCAAATCTCCCTTCCCCTCCAGCGATGACATCACCTCCCTGAGAAGAAACATGGCAGAGAACTGTTGCAGGCCTGCATGTGGTCGTTGGAAATTATTTCCAGCAGCAGTTACATTACCTCAGGCTGTCGCACCAGCGACAGAGAGAACGGTTTCCAAGATTAGTGACATCATGCACTGTTATAACCTAATTATAGTAAAAAAAGTGGGACCTAAAATCCAGTCTTCACAGCTGGCTGTAAAAAGAGGGTAAACCTAATTTAAAATCTGTTTATGTTAGGTCTTGATGTAGATTTTTACTACGATCAGCTGGAGGTCATAATAGACCACAAAAAAGTGAGAGATATAAAGTTTTTTAAGAGATTCATCAGACTCAGAGCTCAGTAAATCCAGGTATCTTGCCAACAGACAATTTCTTTTTTTTTTTATTTAAATAAATTTCCAAAAACTAACCGGTTGAAGCGTCTCAAATTCAATTCAATTCAATTGTATTTATATAGCGCTATATCATAACAGAGTTATCTCAAAGCACTTGTTAATATAGAGCAAGTCCAAGCCAACTCTATATGTACAGACCCAACAATACCACCATGAGCAAGCGCTAGGCGACAGCGGCAAGGAAAAACTGCCTTTTAACAGGCAGAAACCTCAGGCAGAACCAGGCTCTTGGTGGGCGTCATCTGCCTTGACCGGTTGGGTAGAGAGAGAGAAAAGA